>JAFMOB010000463.1:108377-136242 GCA_018985215.1 Larimichthys polyactis
GATGATAAATCCTTCTGTCTCCTAAACACGCACACATCATGCTAAGCTAATGCTACATGGGTTACAGACTGCACGAACAAATCGCGCCAAAAACGCCAACTAAAAACATCCAGAAACTCTTATATTACGGTACAAAGCACACAAAACAACTTGGTAACAGAAATAATATAACAGAAAATAATATTCACCGAATATTCAACATAAATTACCGACGTTTTCACAGAAAATAACACAATATTACTGCTGTATGTTTCCACACAACTTACCCTCATCAGAACATAACGGGACTGAGGGCAGAGGGGCGGGGCTAAAGGAGTGCAGGAGGAGCGAAAAGGTCAGAGTGCAGGAGAACGAAAAGGTCAGAGTGCAGGAGGAACGAAAAGGTCAGAGTGCAGGAGGTAATGAAAAGGTCAGAGTGCAGGAGGAACGAAAAGGTCAGAGTGCAGGAGGTATGAAAAGGTCAGAGTGCAGGAGGAACGAAAAGGTCAGAGTGCAGGAGGTATGAAAAGGTCAGAGTGCAGGAGGTATGAAAAGGTTCAGAGTGCAGGAGGTATGAAAAGGTCAGAGTGCAGGAGGAACGAAAAGGTCAGAGTGCAGGAGGAACGAAAAGGTCAGAGTGCAGGAGGAACGAAAAGGTCAGAGTGCAGGAGGAACGAAAAGGTCAGAGTGCAGGAGGTATAAAATATAAAACAGTGGTAAATGAAAATAACTCATAGAGATCACATTCACAAATACTCACAATAATCATACAATGATAAATAAAACTTACAAATACAAACTCAAAATAGGAACTAATAAAGTGCATTTCTAACTCTGTTACACAGGGTGGGAGAAGAAGAAGAAGAATATATACTTTATTTATCCCTCAATGGGGAAATTCTTTTTTCACTCTATTTTTATTTTATTTTGACATGCATTTTAACCCAGACACACACATGCAGTACAAGTTACAAGGGCTCATAGACATACAAACGTGGAGAGAGATGGTGGAGTGATGGGCAGCCGGCCAGACCAGCGCCCAGTGAGCGGCTGTGGGGGATCAGTGCCTTGCTCAAGGGCACCTCGGCAGTGCCCAGGAGGTGAACTGGCACCTCTCCAGCTACCAGTCCACCTTCCATATTTTTGGTCCATGTGGGACTTGAACCGGCCACCCTCCGGTTCCCAAGCCAAGTCCCTATGGACTGAGCTACTGCCGGGAGGGGGGTCAGCCATGGGGTTACCTGCACACCTCAGAGTCCTGGAGGAGTTCAGATGCTGAAGAGATGGAGGATTACAGTCCATCACCTATCATCTGCTGAGAAGCAGACCTAATGATACGCTGCAGTCTGTGCTTGTCCTCGGTGGTGGCAGCAGCGTACCAGATGGTGATGGAGTAGCTGAGGATGGACTCAGTGATGGAGGTGTAGAAGTGCACCATCTTCGTCATTGCCAGGCTGAACTTGTTCAGCTGCCACAGGAAGTTCATCCTCTGCTGGACTTTCTTGGTGACGGAGCTGATGTTCATTCTCGAAGTCCTGGCTGATCATTTTATCCAGACTCGACTGCTGTAACTCCCTCCTCTCCAGCACTGACCAGAAGTCACTCTCTGGCCTCCAACGAGTTCAGAACGCAGCAGCTCAGCTTCTTACTGCTGTTAAAAGACGACATCACATCCTGTCTTCTCTCCACTGACTTCCTGTTTGTTTCAGAATTGATTTAAAGATTTTACTGATCGTCTTTAAATCACGTCTGGGTCTGGCTCCAGGCTACATTGATGCAGAGATGTTGACCACGGCCTGAGATCTTCAGGTGGGGGGTCCTTCTGATTGTTGCAGTCGAGACTTAAATCTAAAAGTTGGCCAACTTGGTAAACAGAACATATTGAATAAGGCCAAAGTGAGACCTATCCAGAACCTGTGGCCAGCTAAGGTGCCAGAAGTGACCATCCAACAGGACTTTGGCATCTGTGGTCAAACTGGTGACGGAGGCCAGCGTGACAAGTCGTCATTCACCAACCTCTTGGACCAGATAGCCAGTATGTTCTCCTTTTGAAATCTGCATTCCGCTCCTGAAAGTCTGTTTGTGTTTTATCCTGTGTGATCCTGCACACTGCCCATGTCGACGCTGCCGGGTTACAGTTCACGACAGTGACTACAAAAAGGTGATTAACATCAGTACACTCAGACAGAAATGAGTGAGGACAGAAGAGTCTATGAATGCATTTAGAAATGTTTTATTAGCACAAGACTGGATGTTTATGTACGGAGAACAAGGCATATGAAACATTGAAAATATTCACAGATTTGTATGAAAATAGTCAAAGAGAGAATTTACAAGTAGACAGAAACATACAGAGAGACCGTGGATTACAAAGAGACTGCACAGAGAAAAATAGTCTATACAGAGACAGACATAAGATATAGAATCTGTTCTGTGACAGGGAGTGTGGTGACAATTTGAGGGGAAAGCTGAATTTAAAGAAACGTTGTCTTCATACAACCTTGAAGAGTTTGTGTGCACAAACATGATTCACTTCAATAAGATAAACTAAATATTTTTATGAGGTATAAGAATGAAGAGGGGCCGTGATGATGTTTACATTATGGTTTACTGGCCTGATTGGCTCTAAATCCACACTCTCACTGACTAATATCTGCTCACTTTCCATTGACTAAACCACCATATCTATGGCATCACAGCCTAGGAGTCTGGCATTATCTACACCGCTATGCAGATGATACACAACTCTACATGCCAGACTACGCCCTGCCTTAACACGGCACTCCACACAAGTTTTTACTTAATGTCTCGGTCACATCACATCACAATCCTGGCTGGCATCCTCAACAAACTCACCGACTTCAACTCAAAAACTCTGCAGCACGCATTATTACACGTACAAAGTCCACCGAACATGTCACTGCTCTGCTGATTCAATGACAGCGGCTCCCTGTATCACAACGGATCAATTTCAAGATCTGACTACGAACCTTCAGAGCGCTTCATAACCTTTCCCCTGCTGATCTCACAGACCTCCTTCACACTTATACCCCGTCTCTTTTACTACGGTCCTCATCAGCAGGTCTACTGGCACCACCAGCCATCAACCTCAGCACAATGGGTGCCAGGACTTTCTCCCATACTGCAACCAAACTGTGGAACTTCCCTTCCTTCCTCTTCCCATCATGATTATTAGATTCATACAAAATAAGAACATAAACCTGCAGAAGAAAAAAGCACCAGGATACAGAAATGTAATCCAGCACTGATGAGGATCAGACTTCCACCTCCATCAACCTCCATGATACAGTATAACGTGACAATGAACGGCAGCTCTCCATCATTCAACAGCGTGGAGCATTAAAGAAACACAGAGAGAACCACAGAAAGAAAGAAAAGGTCCAGGTCCAGGTCCAGGTGGCTGAGTGTGGAGCAGAAGGAGTGGAGGAGTCTCAGTGTGTCAGCAGCAGCAGAGCAGTCCAGATCCACTGATGATCCTCTGTCACATGATCCAGAGGAACACACATGATGATGGTGGACTTGACATTGTGTCTGACAGTGGAGCTGATCTCAGAGCAGTTCAGACTGCAGCGCTGACAGTCATCTCCACTTGTTGTGATTCCTCCGTCAGTCTCTGCTGGATGAAGCTCTCCTCTCCACTCCACCTCCCAGTAACATGGCCCAGTCAGAGCTGATGCTGCTGCTTCAACCTCTCTGGATCATCAGGACTCAGCTGATCCTCTCTCAGCACAAACACCTTCCTCATCACTTCCACCTGATGAGAGAAGCAGACAGACAACAGAAGTCATGAGTCAGTGTTTCCAGAGACTCCCTTCATCAGCTGTCAGTCAGTGATGCAGCACATCCAGTATAAAGACCAGCAGGACTTCAGTCCTGTTCAGACACAAGTGGAGCGGCTGTGTAGCGTAGCCAGCTTCCTGTCAGCTCTCATGTTAACGTGTTGGACTGAAGCTCACAGACCTGCATCAAGTCTGTTGACTCTGCACATTTCACTCAAGGACACAGTGGAAATAAAGTGCTGACAGTCCCTGAACGCATCATCAGTGCAGAAACAGAGAGACGTTCACTGCTCACTTTCATTTTCAGCTGTGGGTCCTGGACTTCAGCAGAGGTTCTGCTCTGTACAAAGACCACATGCTCACTAAATGTAATGATGCTTCTTTGCAGGCTTCAGTCAGACTGATCTGAGAGCTGTGACAAAGATGAACTGATCAGTTCTTTAGTGTTGGAATGAGAGAACAAACACTTTGAGATCAGATCTGATGAATGAGGACCACTGTCTCTGTACATCTTGGAATGCTGTCAGCTGGAATCAGCTTTATTTCCTGTAGACATGAACACAACAACTACAGTCGTCTTCACATCAACCAAAAACACATGATCACAACGAGCTTCTGGCTCATCTGATTGGCTGACTGTTCTCTCTCTCTCTGTCTTTCTGTCCAATCCTGAAGCCTGTCACCGTTCTCCTCTCACAGCTTCACTGAGGAAAGCAGCCGCTGAGAAGGTCGGAGGTTTACAGGAAATACTGGATCTGTGCTTTGATACTAACTGTGTTTAGTACAATACTGCTGAGACCAACATGGACTGACTGCAACCCTCTACTGACCTCAGAGTCTGCAGTCTGCAGTGTGGACTCTCCGCAAGATCAGACAGAGGCTTCACTGCTGAATCCTGCAGGTAGTTTCCTCTCAGCTCCAGTTCTGTCAGATGGGAGGGGTTGGACTTCAGAGCTGAGGCCAGAGAAGCACAGCTGATCTCTGACAAACTGCAGCCCCACAATCTGAATAAAGAATAAATGATGTAAGTTTAGAAGACAATGTTCCTGCTTGAAATCATTTTTAGAAAGATCAGCATCATATAACTTCATCAAAATGTTGAAAAATGAAATACTGAATATATTTGTTATTGTCTGACAGTTGAAATAGAGATTATTGATTGATTTATTGTTTTTATTAGGAGGTGCAACGATACATTCGGTTCGATACTTTAGTGTCACGATTCAACATTTTTCCATGCAAACATGCCTCTACGTGTGTAAATATGCTACGTAGTTAATTAGTTTCACTTTTGTCTGTTTTTATGACCGGCAGTTTGCACGGGGCCCGGTGGGGTTTGGGCGTAAGGCGGAGTAGTCGAGCGCAGATCCACTGAGCTTTCAGCACAGAGCGCATCGTCAGAAGTTGATAAAATAAATATAAAAAAGTGTATTGTTTGATTCATGGTGCGTACTGAACCGAGACCACTGTATCGAATGGTTCATTACAGATACATGTATTGTTGCACCCCTAGTATTTATGTATTTGTATTCTCATTTATTTAAACAAAAACATGATGTGAAATATAAGATAAAAAGTTGAAGAGGTTCAGAGTGAATTATCCAGACTAGACTAAAACCACAGAAGAAGAAAATAGACTTCATCATTCAGATACTCAGTGTGGATCAGTATAATATCAGCCTGATGTCTGCAGTTTAGTGTCAACACAACTTTCACATCATATTAATCTCAGCACAGAAGTAAAGAATGGTGTCTGACCCCAGAGTCTTCAGTCTGCAGTGTGGACTCTGGAGAAAATCACATAGCAGCTTCACTCCTGAATCCTTCAGGTTGTTTCCACCCAGGCGCAGTTCTGTCAGATGGGAGGGGTTGGACTTCAGAGCTGAGGCCAGAGAAGCACAGCTGATCTCTGACAACCTGCAGCGCCTCAATCTGAATAAAGAATAAATAAAAATCCATTTATGATCCAATCAGATGTGTTCAGGTTTGAAATGTGCAGCTCAACATTACTATGTCCTAATCAATGAGCTTTTCTCTAAAATGAGTAGAGTGACTTTGTCATTGTGTTATTGTGGATCATCATAATGTCAGCCTTCTACAGACATCATCCAAACGTCAGCACAACATTCAGACAACATTCATGTCGACACAGATTAATAACATGCTGCTGATCTCAGTCAAGTCTGGACTTAGAGGATCAAATCAAATCAGACATGTTGGACTAAAAACAGTTTATTATTTATTCCATGACCTTCTGACTGTGTTTGGTGTCTTAGTGGGTAAATGTCATTCAAAGGAGAGGTCTACATTTGTTCAAGTGTGTCTTCAAACAGCAGCCACATGTACATTCAAAGAGTTATTGGTGGCAGTCATCATTCCACCTCTTGAGGACCAAATTCACTCTTTGAGTTACTATTCCTCCACTGCAGCTCAACAAGGACAAACTGTCAAATTCACAAACTTTCAAGGATCTCAAGGACTCATGTGAACCATGTTACCACAGCTTCTTTTTGACTCCTTGGATCCTTGGATCCTGTTGTGTTGTGACGTTTTGTCCTGTGTTAGGCTGCTGTTTATTACTCTGAGCTCTGGTTTAATGCACACCACACCACAGCAGCTGTGAGGGTTGTCTGTAGCAGCCATATCAGCTTCTGATATCATGAAGATCATCACAGTTCTTCACTTCATCTTTATTGAACTTTGCGTTCACGTCTTTCTTGACTTTCTCTAACCTGTCTCTTTCTCTGTTTCCACAGAAGCTCAAACTCTCTGCAGCCTGTTTTTATCTGCTATCATCAGATCTTCAACAACCTCATTCTTATCCGTCACACACTCTACAGCCTCATCAGCACTGACGTCATCTTCACTGACTGATGGACCACAATGTGAGTCTGTGGAAGCTCACAAACTGTCAAACATTTGATTTCTGCACTTTCTGTGACTCCAACAATTATTCAACCATTTGGAAATTCATTCAGCCAAAAAATATAAAACATCAGTCAAAGATTTAAATTGAATATTTACAAAAAAAACAGCATGAACAGTCAGTGAACTGACCCCAGAGTCTCCAGTTTACAGTTTGGACTCTCCAGTCCAGCACACAGCTTCTTCACTCCTGAATCCTTCAGGTCGTTGTCACTCAGGTCCAGCTGTGTCAGATGGGAGGGGTTGGACTTCAGAGCTGAGGCCAGAGAAGCACAGCTGATCTCTGACAAACTGCAGCTCCACAATCTGAATAAAGAATAAATGATGTTGATAAAAATCCATTTATAATCCAATCAGATGTGTTCAGGTTTGAAATGTGCAGCTCAACATTACTATGTCCTAATCAATGAGCTTTTCTCTAAAATGAGTAGAGTGACTTTGTCATTGTGTTATTGTGGATCATCATAATGTCAGCCTTCTACAGACATCATCCAAACGTCAGCACAACATTCAGACAACATTCATGTCAACACAGATTAATAACATGCTGCTGATCTCAGTCAAGTCTGGACTTAGAGGATCAAATCAAATCAGACATGTTGGACTAAAAACAGTTTATTATTTATTCCATGACCTTCTGACTGTGTTTGGTGTCTTAGTGGGTAAATGTCATTCAAAGGAGAGGTCTACATTTGTTCAAGTGTGTCTTCAAACAGCAGCCACATGTACATTCAAAGAGTTATTGGTGGCAGTCATCATTCCACCTCTTGAGGACCAAATTCACTCTTTGAGTTACTATTCCTCCACTGCAGCTCAACAAGGACAAACTGTCAAATTCACAAACTTTCAAGGATCTCAAGGACTCATGTGAACCATGTTACCACAGCTTCTTTTTGACTCCTTGGATCCTTGGATCCTGTTGTGTTGTGACGTTTTGTCCTGTGTTAGGCTGCTGTTTATTACTCTGAGCTCTGGTTTAATGCACACCACACCACAGCAGCTGTGAGGGTTGTCTGTAGCAGCCATATCAGCTTCTGATATCATGAAGATCATCACAGTTCTTCACTTCATCTTTATTGAACTTTGCGTTCACGTCTTTCTTGACTTTCTCTAACCTGTCTCTTTCTCTGTTTCCACAGAAGCTCAAACTCTCTGCAGCCTGTTTTTATCTGCTATCATCAGATCTTCAACAACCTCATTCTTATCCGTCACACACTCTACAGCCTCATCAGCACTGACGTCATCTTCACTGACTGATGGACCACAATGTGAGTCTGTGGAAGCTCACAAACTGTCAAACATTTGATTTCTGCACTTTCTGTGACTCCAACAATTATTCAACCATTTGGAAATTCATTCAGCCAAAAAATATAAAACATCAGTCAAAGATTTAAATTGAATATTTACAAAAAAACAGCATGAACAGTCAGTGAACTGACCCCAGAGTCTCCAGTTTACAGTTTGGACTCTCCAGTCCAGCACACAGCTTCTTCACTCCTGAATCCTTCAGGTCGTTGTCACTCAGGTCCAGCTGTGTCAGATGGGAGGGGTTGGACTTCAGAGCTGAGGCCAGAGAAGCACAGCTGATCTCTGACAAACTGCAGCTCCACAATCTGAATAAAGAATAAATGATGTTGATAAAAATCCATTTATAATCCAATCAGATGTGTTCAGGTTTGAAATGTGCAGCTCAACATTACTATGTCCTAATCAATGAGCTTTTCTCTAAAATGAGTAGAGTGACTTTGTCATTGTGTTATTGTGGATCATTATAATGTCAGCCTTCTACAGACATCATCCAAACGTCAGCACAACATTCAGACAACCATTCATGTCAGCACAGATTAAGAACATAATAAGTCTGTGTGTGTCTTTTGTGACTGCAGACTAAATTTAATACAACAAACATGAAAGTATGAACAAAAATAATTTTACAACTTTATGGATGTAAGTTATGTCTGAACACAAATTAGCTTCAATTGTTAATTAAACATCAGATCTACAATAGTAACAGAGAGTCAGTGAACTGACCTCAGAGTCTTCAGTCTGCAGTGTGGACTCTGCAGAAAATCACATAGCAGCTTCACTTCTGAATCCTTCAGCTTGTTGTTACTCAGGTTCAGCTCTGTCAGATGGGAGGGGTTGGACTTCAGAGCTGAGGCCAGAGGAGCACAGCTGATCTCTGACAACCTGCAGCTCATCAACCTGAATAAAGAATAAATGATGTAAGTTTAGAAGACAATGTTCCTGCTTGAAATCATTCAATGTTTAATAATCTGTTCAGAGCTGAAGAAGGTTTAGAAAGTAAAGTTTAGAAAATGGAAACTCCAAACACCTGAACCCAACAGGATGCAGCTTCACAACTGTCAAATACAAAAAGTGACAAAGAGCTCTCATTAATATTAATGACAACGTGCTGCTACTTCAATAAAGATGGAGTGACTTCACCTCTTAAAGGAACTTTGTATAGAAATAGTTATTTTGTGATTTGGCTGCAGTTTACTTCACTGTCCATCATAAACTCTGTAAATCACAGAGAGTTGAGGCGGAGCAGCCGGAGGACATCAGAGGGAAAAGCAGAAAATAGCTGTGACAAAGATGAACTGATCAGTTCTTTAGTGTTTCTGGCTCATCTGATTGGCTGACTGTTCTCTCTCCCTCTGTCTTTCTGTCCAATCCTGAAGCCTGTCACCGTTCTCCTCTCACAGCTTCACTGAGGAAAGCAGCCGCTGAGAAGGTCGGAGGTTTACAGGAAATACTGGATCTGTGCTTTGATACTAACTGTGTTTAGTACAATACTGCTGAGACCAACATGGACTGACTGCAACCCTCTACTGACCTCAGAGTCTGCAGACTGCAGTGTGGACTCTCCACAAGATCAGACAGAGGCTTCACTGCTGAATCCTTCAGGTCGTTGAATCTCAGGTCCAGCTCTGTCAGATGGGAGGGGTTGGACTTCAGAGCTGAGGCCAGAGAAGCACAGCTGATCTCTGATAAACTGCAGAACTCCAACCTGAATAAAGAATAAATGATGTTGATAAAAATCCATTTATAATCCAATCAGATGTGTTCAGGTTTGAAATGTGCAGCTCAACATTACTATGTCCTAATCAATGAGCTTTTCTCTAAAATGAGTAGAGTGACTTTGTCATTGTGTTATTGTGGATCATCATAATGTCAGCCTTCTACAGACATCATCCAAACGTCAGCACAACATTCAGACAACCATTCATGTCGACACAGATTAATAACATGCTGCTGATCTCAGTCAAGTCTGGACTTAGAGGATCAAATCAAATCAGACATGTTGGACTAAAAACAGTTTATTATTTATTCCATGACCTTCTGACTGTGTTTGGTGTCTTAGTGGGTAAATGTCATTCAAAGGAGAGGTCTACATTTGTTCAAGTGTGTCTTCAAACAGCAGCCACATGTACATTCAAAGAGTTATTGGTGGCAGTCATCATTCCACCTCTTGAGGACCAAATTCACTCTTCGAGTTACTATTCCTCCACTGCAGCTCAACAAGGACAAACTGTCAAATTCACAAACTTTCAAGGATCTCAAGGACTCATGGGAACCATGTTACCACAGCTTCTTTTTGACTCCTTGGATCCTTGAATCCTGTTGTGTTGTGACGTTTTGTCCTGTGTTAGGCTGCTGTTTATTACTCTGAGCTCTGGTTTAATGCACACCACACCACAGCAGCTGTGAGGGTTGTCTGTAGCAGCCATATCAGCTTCTGATATCATGAAGATCATCACAGTTCTTCACTTCATCTTTATTGAACTTTGCGTTCACGTCTTTCTTGACTTTCTCTAACCTGTCTCTTTCTCTGTTTCCACAGAAGCTCAAACTCTCTGCAGCCTGTTTTTATCTGCTATCATCAGATCTTCAACAACCTCATTCTTATCCGTCACACACTCTACAGCCTCATCAGCACTGACGTCATCTTCACTGACTGATGGACCACAATGCGAGTCTGTGGAAGCTCACAAACTGTCAAACATTTGATTTCTGCACTTTCTGTGACTCCAACAATTATTCAACCATTTGGAAATTCATTCAGCCAAAAAATATAAAACATCAGTCAAACATTTAAATTGAATATTTACAAAAAAACAGCATGAACAGTCAGTGAACTGACCTCAGAGTCTCCAGTTTACAGTTTGGACTCTCCAGTCCAGCACACAGCTTCTTCACTCCTGAATCCTTCAGGTCGTTGTCACTCAGGTTCAGCTCTGTCAGATGGGAGGGGTTGGACTTCAGAGCTGAGGCCACAACTTCACAGTGACTCTCTGAGAGTTCACAGCCTTTAAGTCTGTGATGACACATAGATTACAAAATGTGTTATTATAGAAGAGGACACTTTATATTTACTTCATGCATTTGATGTCAGAACAGTTTGACATATTGTGCTTTGATGAACATTTGCTCTTCACATCAGTGGTTCAGCTCATCTTATCTCACTGTGTTTGACATGAAACAATCATTCTCATCACTCTCTCTCATACCTGCAGACTTTTAATCTGTTTAGTTTGAGTCTTGCAGATGAACGGAGAGAAAATGGAGTTAGACTGAGACTTCCAAAATGACTTCAAGACAAGACGATGAAACACAATTTGAATTCATGAACAATAAAATGCACCATAGCTCAGTTCAACACACTCAGAGGTTTAGAAGCAACAAAAAGCGTCAGTTTACGGTGACTAATGTTAGTTAATGTTAGCAAACTGTACACAGATATTGTAAAGTACAGCATTAAACAGTATCATCATTGTTACTTGTGACCACAATGGCTGCCTCAGCAAAACTTACATAACAGACATTGTAAAGTAAATATATGTAAACATGTCAATAGTATCAGGAACACTTGAGGGCACGTGTTAAATAAATGATCAATGAAATTCAACTTATTTTTCTTTTATATGATTTATGACTTTCTAACTGTGTCAAACTGCACCAAAGACTTCTTTGAGTTCTTCCTGCTTCTCTCCATGATGGTGCTGTTTCCATAGAGCTGCAGGACTTGAAGAAGGAGCCCACAGTGAGTAAAAATGTGACAGCAGCCAAAAACAGCAGAAACTGTTCAAATCTCAGAGAGTCAAAGACTCATTGAAAAAATGTAAAGCAGAAGCTTCAATTCAAGTTGTTCAAGTGGAAAACTATTTTAAGAAGAAGAATGTTATAGAGTGAACATCTGAAGAACTAAACTACTAATCTACACTGATTCATAATGTTCATCACATCTGGACTTACTCAGCCTTTCTGCAGTTCCTCACAGCTGGAATCAGTCTCAGTCGTCCCTGGTCTGATGTGTTGTACTTCTGCAGGTCCAACTCATCCAGAACCTCCTCTGACATCTGCAGCATGTAGGCCAGAGCTGAGCAGTGGATCTCAGAGAGTTTCTTCTCTGATCTGTTCTTTGACTTCAGGAACTCTTGGATCTCCTGATGGACTGAGTCGTCGTTCATCTCCATCAGACAGTGGAAGATGTTGATGCTTCTGTCAGGAGAGATACCATAACTGTTCATCTCCTTCAGGTTGTTGGTGGCTCTCTGGATGATTTCTGGACTGTTGTCTGTCTGACCCAGCAGGCCTCCTAAGAGTCTCTGGTTGGACTCCAGAGAGAGGCCATGAAGGAAGCGAACAAACAGGTCCAGGTGACCATTTTTACTTTGAAGGGATTTCTGCATGACTTCTTCCAGGAACCCATCCATAGATAAGTCACTGTAGTCCCTCCACAGCGAGTCCTTCAGTACCTCTGTCTTCTTGATGTAACAGTGGAACATGTGGACTGCAGCCAGAAACTCCTGAACGCTCAGATGAACAAAGCAGTAGACTGTTTTCTGGAAGATCACACTCTCTCTTTTGAAGATCTTTGTACAAACTCCTGAGTACACCGAGGCCTCTGTGACATCCAGACCACACTGCTCCAGGTCTTCTTGGTAGAACATGATGTTTCCTTTCTCCAGCTGTTCAAACGCCAGCCTCCCCAGCTTCAGAAGAACTTCCCTGTCAGCCTCCGTCAGCTCCTGTGGACTCGTCTCATGTCCTTCATCGTACTTCTTCTTCTTCCTCTTTGTCTGAACCAGCAGGAAGTGTGAGTACAGGTCAGTCAGGGTCTTGGGCAGCTCTCCTCTCTGGTCTGTGGTCAACATGTGGTCCAGAACTGTAGCAGTGATCCAGCAGAAGACTGGGATCAGACACATGATGTGGAGGCTCCTGGAGGTCTTGATGTGTGAGATGATTCTGCTGGACAGATCTTCATCACTGACTCTCCTCCTGAAGTACTCCTCCTTCTGAGCGTCAGTGAAGCCTCGTACTTCTGTTACCCTGTCAACACGTGAAGGAGGGATCTGATTGGCTGCTGCAGGTCTGGAAGTTATCCAGATGAGAGCCGAGGGAAGCAGATTCCCCTTGATGAGGCTTGTCAACAGCACGCTGACTGATGACTCCTGTGTGACATCAGACACGAGCTCTTTGTTGTTGAAATCCAGTGAAAGTCTGCTTTCATCCAGGCCGTCAAAGATGAACAGAAGTTTACAGACAGCGAGCTTCTCTGCTGTGACCTTCTGTAATGTTGGATGGAAAACATGGAGCAGCGTGAGAAGACTGAACCGCTCATCTTTGATCAAGTTCAGCTCCCTGAACGAGAGCAGAACCACCAGACTGACATCTTGGTTCTCCGAGCCCTCTGCCCAGTCCAGAGTGAACTTCAGCACTGAGAAGGTTTTTCCAACGCCAGCGACGCCGTTGGTCAGAGCGACTCTGATGTGTCTCTGTTGGTCAGGTAAGGCTTTAAAGATGTCGTGGCATTTGATGGGAGTGTCATGGAGGGTCTCCTTCTTCTTGGAAGCTGTCTCAAGCTGCCTCACCTCATGTTGGGTATGAACCTCTTCACTCTGTCCCTCTGTGATGTAGAGCTCAGTGTAGATCCTGTTGAGGAGGGTTCCACTTCCTGGTTCATCACTTCCTTCAGTCACACGTTCACATCTGGTCTTCAGACTGATCTTATGTTCATCTAAAACCTCCTGCAGACCACCACTCACTGAAACAGAGAAACAAGTTTGAGACTAAACAAAGAAAATGTGTCAATCAGCTGATTATTTCAGCATCACAGACAAAAACATCAATATTAGAATTTATAGAGAAGTAAATGTTAGAAAGTCCAGTTCTGGTTGAACATCAGCCAGCTACCGCTCAACAACATCCTGACTGTTTGCTGTCCTGGATCCACAGTGGTGGAACGAGCTCCTCACTGACATCAGGACAGCAGAAACTGTCCACATGTTCAGCCTGAAAACTCACAAACTAACTGCAGCACTTGAAGCCGTTCAGCTTGTTTCATGAAGTTCATGGACTTTGATGATTCTTCAGTTTTTGGGTTGAATGCACAAATTTGAAGTCTCTGAATAAACGTAATGTGATGAAATGCAGCAGGTCACATTGTAAAGATGGACAGTCTTACTTTGGACAGTGCTGGTCTGACTGGCTGTCTGCAGTCCACGTCTGGTTCTGGATCTTTCTCCACACCGGGGACAGGAGGAGTCTCCTGATGAAGCAGACTGGTCCCAGTATGAGGTGATGCAGTGTCTGCAGAACCAGTGTCCACAGCTGGTAGAGACCGGATCCTTCAGGACGTCCTGACACCAAACACAGCAGGACGGCTGCTCCTCCACAGGAACATGACTCCTCTTCCTCTCTCTGTGAAGACATTTCTTTATCACTCAGATGATTTGTTGACTGTTGGTGACAAAGATCCAGATTTGGACGACACTGTCTGGAAGCTCAGATGTTCACACAGTAAAAGTGTCGTTACTTTTCTGTTTGAATTCAGCTTTCAGTCTGTGATGAAGATGATTTGATGTCATGAACATTCATTAACAGCTTTTCCTGTCTGTCTGTCTCATTAAACATTCAGTCATCATCAGTATAAATCTTTGAGCACTTTGTCTTCATCATCAATGCATCATCTTCATCAGGTCAGTTTACAGTAAAAACTGTCTCTTACTTTGTGTCTGAGGGTCCAGGTTCACCACTGAAGCATAGAGGATGATCTTTGGACCGGTCACTCTTCATAGACAGACAGCTGGATCCTGGAGACTCTGCTCTCTGTCTGTTGGACTGAACTCTGCAAACACCAACATGTTTTTATTTATACCACATGAATCTTTGATAAATTCTCTGATGAAAGTCATTTAGGAAGCTCTAAAGACACAAACTGCTGTCCATAATTTTTAGTTTATTTTTTTACTTGTCATCATACATTATGTATGTCATGTCATATTCAGGCCCACTTCTATGAGGCTGCAAAAGCAGTTTAATATTTCTCACCCTTTGATTGTCAAATTCAAGCTGGTACAGGTCTTTGGATGGTGTCATGTGCAGCAGTGCTGCTTGGTGCCAAAGGACTGGGTGAAGGTGAATAAAGGTCAGTGGGTGTGGTGATTGTTATAAAAATTAGGATTACACTGCTATTCACATGTCTTAAATCATATGATGTGTGTGTGTGTTCCTATTTGTTTCATGTCTCGAGGACACTTCCCTTCATTAATGTTTGCTGAGGCTGGCAGGGTGAGGTCAAGTTCAGGGTAATGTATAAATAGAGGAATTCCAGAACAGAATGAGCCAGAGACAGGTCAGAGAGGTGACATCTAGATTGGGGACATGCTGACTACTGATTAAGGGAAAAGAAAACCGTTTAGATGCTATTTATGCAAATTGTCTGTTAACAACTTGCAGGGGTTGAGACAGCCCATTTTTAAAAATGTATAAGAACCAACAGTTAGAGCTCCTCAGGGAGCCTTTTCTCTGGAACGCCTTTAGTGTTAAACGCTCCTTCTTCTACAAGAATAATAAATTCAACTTAAACTTTGACACTTTGAATCCAGTCCTCCTTATTCAAGGGTCTTTCTTTCAAATTCATGTAACAGTGATGCCTAAATACTCTCAGCCAATCACATCACTGCTCTCATAGCTCTGAAACAGCTGAGCCAATCACAGTTCAACATGATGACCACAGCTCAGCAAACAGAAAGCTTCACCCCAGGAAATGTCTCGATGGTTCACAGCATCACCACAAACCTCCACCCAAAGACAGACGGACTGTTTACAGGTCAGTTTACAGTAAAACATGTCTCTCACTTTGTGTCTGAGGGTCCAGGTTCATCACTGAAGACTGGAGGAAGATCTTTGGACTTGTCACTCTTCATAGACAGACAGCTGGATCCTGGAGACTCTGCTCTGTCCTCCTCTTCCTCCACACCAACATTCATCTTGTGGACTTCAGTCAGTCTGAGAAGTTAAACATGAACACTGACTGAAGAGACAATGAACAAGTCTGAACAGGAAGTAAGACTGAGACACACACGCCTTTTCCCAGTGCCAGGAAATGGATTCACTGTGAGTCATGCCTACGTGAGAAATACACACTGATGGTACACACACACTCACACACACACACACACACACAGTATACAGTATAACCCAGTGGGATCTCCACCTGGTCACTTTTCTTTCAATCTTTTCTTGTTTTCTCGGTTTCAGCAGGTTTCATGTGAATTATTCAGCCAATCAAGACTTTGTGTCCACAGATGAATCAAACTGTTGAGTTCATTCAAACATTTCTTTCCTCGACAGTCCACAGAGAGAAAACTGACTCAGGGACTTTGACAGTAAAATAATAATAATCCTAAAAACACTCACCCTGCCTCAGCCTTCAGTTTTCCTCCGTCTGCTCCGTCACTCTAAATGGAGACTGAACAAAATGAAACACTTTCTGTTTCAGGTTCCCGCCCTGTTCTTCTGCAGCTGGATCACATGATCAGTGTTGTTCCTCCTTTGTGTGTGTGTGTGTGTGTGTGTGTGTGTGTGTGTGTGTGTGTGTGTGTGTGTGTGTGTGTCTCGTCCAAACTGAACCATCTGCTGCCTCTTATTCATTCATCACCTTCAGGAAGTTTACATGTGGAAAGTAACTAAGTACATCACATTTACTCCAGTACTGCACTGAAGTACATTTTGTAGGTACTTGTACTCTGCTGCATTTGAAGTATTGAAGTTTCAGATTTTACAAACAAATCTTTGGATCAACAAATCAAATATGAAGCATTTTCACAGATTACACAACCCAAGAATATGTGAAGTATTTCAATGATCTCCCCCCACCTGAATCAACGACAGCACTGAAATACTGCAGAGTGACTGCTGTACTTTGAATACTTTAGGTATTAATACTTGTGTACTTTGACTCAAACAGGAAACAGCAGATAGCACCGTCACTACTCGTACTTTGAAGAACATGGAAGGATGTCTGTGATGGAGAGCAGATCTGACTTCAGCTGCCAGTTTGTTGGTTTGGACAGCAGGTGGTGCTGCTGCATCAACAATCAGCTGAGACTCCAACACACAACAGTGTGAGAGAGTCAGTGTCAGAGGGGGCCGGGCTTCGGGTCAACTAATGAGAAAGGTGTAAAAGTATGGAAGTGATAAAATGACAGTTCTTGCACGGGTGCAGGTTGAATGTGGCATCCAGTGTTGGATTGAACACTGGTGTGTTTAATACCATCAGTAAATGTTGTAAAGTTTCAGGAATAATCAGCACCACCTGCTGTCCAAACCAACAAACTGGCAGCTGAAGTCAGATATATCTGTCAGTATATCTGTATTGTATATTTCTTCAATTAAAATGATATCAAACTTTTTATCATCAAACATGTTTTATATGATGTTGGCCCGTTACATGGTTTAAGAGCCAAGAATCTTTTAAAATATATTTTCCTGCATAATTGAAGAATAAAAATCAAAATACATTTGTTTTGCAGGGATGTCCAAAGTACGACCCGGGGCCAATCACAGCCCACGGTCAGCTTCATGTTTCTAAAATATTATTTATAACCTGCTGTGATCGTCAGATACTGTCTGACTGTTTGTGTTTATTGTTGACATGATGAAGCTTCAGAACTGCTGCTGTTATATACATGTGTATGTATAGTTGTTATATATCTGTATAACATTATATACACATGTATGTATATGTTATTATATATCTGTATAACATATATATATACACAAGTATGTATATGTTATTATATCTGTAGAACATATATATACACAAGTAGTATATGTTATTATAATCTGTAGAACATATATACACATGTATGTATATGTTATTATATATCTGTATAACATATATAACACATGTATTTATATGTTATATATGTATAACATATATAACACACGTGCATGTATATGTTATTATATATCTGTATAACATATATATATACATGTGTATGTATTGTTATTATATCTGTATAACAATAATACACATGTATTATATGTTATTATATATCTGTATAACATATATATACACATGTATGTATATGTTATTATATATCTGTATAACATATATATACACGTGTATGTATATGTTATTATATATCTGTATAACATTTATATATACACACGTGTATGTATATGTTATTATATATGTATAACGCTGATTTGTTCACGTCTGATTGGTTTAGATTTAAATTGTTACAGAACATTTGTTTGTAACTTTTCTTTAGTTTCATTTTTAATGTTTATCAGCCCCCGGGCATCTTCACATTGTCTTTAAAAACAGTTTGGACAGCGCAGACATACAGTTTGCACGAGATGAGTGCAGGTGATGATATTCACATAACTCATTTATAATTTACAGGTAATGCTGCTGATATTTTGTCTCCGGTTTCATTCTTTTTAATTAACTTAATTAACACTGATTGGACTACATTCCTGTCCACGCGTGCGTGTCTGTAACTGACGCGTCACGTGACGCTCGGTGACCCGGTGAGTCGGTGATCGGTCTGTTGTTTGATGTGCCAACATAAACCCCCCCCCCCCCCCCCCCCCCCGCAGCACTGACTTTCATCATGTGACCGCCTGCAGAGAGGAGCACGCAGCCCAGAGCTCTCACTCCGCCGCGGCTTCTGAGTACCGACTCCGGCCTGGGTGGTAGTGGTATCGATCCGATACCAAGTAAATACGGACCAGTATCGCAGATACCGATACTTTTCAATAAATAAGGTGGATGCGTCATTAAATAAATCTCAATTAATTTTAATTTAACCTTAAGTGTTTTTGTGATGTTTCCTTTATTTATTATTAAATAGTTAAAACCCAGGACAGAATTAGAACAAAGTTTATAATTAAACAGAAAATGCTTTATTATCACATTTTTTTCAGAAAAATCTTAAATACAAAGTACTCACAAAGCAGTACGAAACTTTGTACTATGTTTCTACAACAGTACTGTTGCACTTCATCTTCATCCCTGCTGCTGTCAGACTGTACAACACCTGCACCACCTGATCATGGTGTAGTCTCCTGTTCATGTCTCAGTGAAATTATTTTGCTATTTTATTTCATTTAAACCCTGCGATTATTATTTATATCATGGTCACTTACTTTTGTAATATTATTTATATTATGGTCACTACTCTTGTAATAACATTATTATTTGCATCATGGTGACTTTCTTTGCAATATTTCTCACACTATGCTCACTTTACATTACAATACTCTTTTTATACATGATGCCTCTTTTATCCTCGTTGTCTGTTTTGAAGGTTGATTGTTTTTCGTGTTAATTGTAGGTGAGAGATATTTCTGTCTGTCTGTTGTGTTTTCTACTTGGTGTATGCTTCACTTTCCTCTGATGCTGTAACAGCAGTGGTGTGGTGGGATGAATAAAGTATATCTGATATATATCTAAAACAAAGAGATAATTAATTTCATTATTATATTTTTATTTTATTATTATTTTTTATTTTATTATATATATATGAAATATTTATACTCAATGATGATGGTTTAATCATTTTATATTGGTGTTTTTTTGCTCATTTGTAGTCCTTGTGGTGGAAGAACGAAGTGATGCATCCGGTTCCGCGTAGACGATCTTCGGCGGAGCTAGCCGGCTAACTGCTAGCTCAGAGAGACGCCATTAGCGGCTTCGCGTCGGGCAGAAACGGGAAGCAGCAGCGGACTGTTCGGGCCCGGTTCTCTCACACCTGTCGGTCGGTGCTGATGAAAGTCCGCTTCTCTTATGCTGTCGAGGCGTTCCCGTCCTGATTTTATCCGTTTTCCTGAAGTCGGAAGCTGATGTGAGCTGCGCAGCTCAACGCGGGGGGTTAGCATCGGTTAGCATCGGTTAGCATCGGTTGTTTTGACACATCCGCGGACTTTCCTCAGCAGACTGCCCAGCGATGGCGGCGGGCGGGGCGGGCGGCAGGACCTACTCCTTCAAGGTGGTGCTGCTGGGGGAAGGCTGCGTGGGGAAGACGTCGCTGGTGCTGCGATACTGCGAGAACAAGTTCAACGACAAACACATCACCACTCTACAGGTAAGAGGCAGCAGCTGAGCCGGGACAGACGGGTGGAGGTGGAGGTGGAGGTGGAGGTGGTTTTGGGTGGAGGTGTTTGTGTTTGTGTAGCTGTCACGTGTTGCGCAGCCCGAGCCGTCCCGGGAGAGCGGGGTTATTACGAAAGAGAGACCTGAAACCTGAGCAGTCTGCTGACACACCTGTTAGAGACCACGTCCAGGTTTACAGTCTGTGACGTCACAGAGACCACGTCCAGGTTTTAGACAGTCTGTGACGTCACAGAGACTACGTCCAGGTTTTAGACAGTCTGCGGGGACGTCACGGAGACTACGTCCAGGTTTTAGAAAGTCTGTGACGTCACAGAGACCACGTCCAGGTTTTAGACAGTCTGTGACGTCACAGAGACCACGTCCAGGTTTTAGACAGTCTGTGACGTCACAGAGACTACGTCCAGGTTTTAGACAGTCTGCGGGGACGTCACGGAGACTACGTCTAGGTTTTAGACAGTCTGCGGGGACGTCACGGAGACTACGTCCAGGTTTTAGACAGTCTGCGGGGACGTCACGGAGACTACGTCCAGGTTTTAGACAGTCTGTGGGGACGTCACGGAGACTACGTCCAGGTTTTAGACAGTCTGTAGGGACGTCACGGAGACTACGTCCAGGTTTTAGACAGTCTGCGTGGACGTCACTGAGACTACGTCCAGGTTTTAGACAGTCTGTGACGTCACAGAGACTACGTCCAGGTTTTAGACAGTCCGCGGGGACGTCACGGAGACTACGTCCAGGTTTTAGACAGTCTGCGGGGACGTCACAGAGACTACGTCTAGGTTTTAGACAGTCTGCGGGGACGTCACAGAGACTACGTCCAGGTTTTAGACAGTCTGTAGGGACGTCACGGAGACTACGTCCAGGTTTTAGACAGTCTGCGTGGACGTCACTGAGACTACGTCCAGGTTTTAGACAGTCTGTGACGTCACAGAGACTACGTCCAGGTTTTAGACAGTCCGCGGGGACGTCACGGAGACTACGTCCAGGTTTTAGACAGTCTGCGGGGACGTCACAGAGACTACGTCTAGGTTTTAGACAGTCTGCGGGGACGTCACGGAGACTACGTCCAGGTTTTAGACAGTCTGCGGGGACGTCACGGAGACTACGTCCAGGTTTACAGGCTGTGACGTCACGGAGACTACGTCCAGGTTTACAGGCTGTGACGTCACGGAGACTACGTCCAGGTTTTAGACAGTCTGCGGGGACGTCACAGAGACTACGTCCAGGTTTTAGACAGTCTGCGGGGACGTCACGGAGACTACGTCCAGGTTTTAGACAGTCTGCGGGGACGTCACGGAGACTACGTCCAGGTTTTAGACAGTCTGCGGGGACGTCACGGAGACTACGTCCAGGTTTTAGACAGTCTGCGGGGACGTCACGGAGACTACGTCCAGGTTTTAGACAGTCTGCGGGGACGTCACGGAGACTACGTCCAGGTCTTAGACAGTCTGTGGGGACGTCACGGAGACTACTTGTCTGAATATCTCGTTGACGGTTGGTTGGTTTATTTGCATACTAACTGCTAAACAAGAAACATTTTATTGAGTGGATTCTGTGATGCTTTTCTTTATTATACATGAAAATAATTTAAATACCCTCTGACACATTTCTAATGTTTTGTATAATAACAATAATAACATGTCAGCTTTAAATGTCAGCCCTGACCGCAGAGTGACGTGCCAAATAAAAGTTGAGTTTCATTTCCTCGTCTGTGCCAGGTGCACTATATAAATATATAAATATATAAATGTATATCCTCAGATATGAGGACGTGTTGCTGTTCTGTTTTCTGTTGCTCAGTAAATATCTGCTAACATCTAGTTTGACTGAAGCAGCAATATTAAAACAGATCAGTCAGCTGCGTCTGTGGTTTGTTCTCAGTGTTCTTGGTATTTTAGAGTTTGTCGTTTCCTGATAAACCATAAAAACCTGTTGATGATGTCATCCTGTATTAATTAATCCTCCAATCAAACGCTTTCTCTCGTCTGACGCTGTGTTCACTGTTAGACTGGACACGTCTGGTTCAGAGGTTCTGTTGCTGTGTTCACTGTTAGACTGGACACTGCCGGTTCAGAGGTTCTGTTGCTGTGTTCACTGTTAGACTGGACACTGCTGGTTTAGAGGTTCTGCTGCTGTGTTCACTGTTAGACTGGACACTGCTGGTTCAGAGGTTCTGCTGCTGTGTTCACTGTTAGACTGGACACTGCTGGTTCAGAGGTTCTGTTACTGTGTTCACTGTTAGACTGGACACTGCTGGTTCAGAGGTTCTGTTACTGTGTTCACTGTTAGACTGGACACGTCTGGTTCAGAGGTTCTGTCGCCGTGTTCACTGTTAGACTGGACACTGCTGGTTCAGAGGTTCTGTCGCTGTGTTCACTGTTAGACTGGACACTGCCGGTTCAGAGGTTCTGTCGCTGTGTTCACTGTTAGACTGGACACTGCCGGTTCAGAGGTTCTGTCGCTGTGTTCACTGTTAGACTGGACACTGCCGGTTCAGAGGCTCTGTTCACTCACTGTAGCTTGCAGGTTAGCTTTATATCCTCTCAAAACGTTCATGTGTTTCACATTTTTGATTTCTGTGGACGGTGAACATTTCTTTACGTTGACTCAGTTTCACATTCATCGTCACGTCTCAGTGGAAGTGGCCTCAGAGCTGATGAAGTCGTCCCTCTGTCAGCCACGCTCAGAGGCGGCTGCTCTGCTCAGACTGTTGTTTATCTGCTGCGCTCGGGTTACAGGAAGCTTCACGCTGACTGTAGATCTGAGCAGGAGGAAGAGAAGAAGCGTGATGCAGCGTTTCCATGTAGCGGCCAGAGACGCAGCATCAGTAATGGCTTACAGCCGCTCTCGCTGAATCAATCCGCCACAGCGGGTCTGATGTATAAAGAGGCGTTGCGTTCGCGCTCCTCACGGTGTGTCGGCCGGGCGCACTCGTGCTGCTGACGAGAAGCTAAGGTGGCCTTCATGTGCCAAAAGAGGTCATCACTACAACCAACAGGTAGCTGACACTGTTGGGGTTCCTTTAGATACAGATGTTCTGCAGAAGCACGCGTGTTGGTGTGTTTGTTGATGGAAAGATTCAGCAGCTCTCTCGGGATGTTGAAAGGCATTCTGGGAAACGTAGGCGAGTGATTCAGTCAATGAGCGAGTGCAGACGTTTCATTCTCGGCCTCGGCTGTGTTTGTAGGAAACACAGAGGCATGATGGGATGGATAACGCGTCACATGGCGCTGCATATCCGCAGGGCTCGGACACACGTGGCGCTTAACCCCATGTGACCTACAGCCCAGAGGTGCATTGTGGGATCACTGCTGGATAAATGATCACTTTATTGAAGTGACGCAGAGATTCTCCACAGCTCATGAACACGTGATGATGATGATGATGGAGGACGGCGTCGTCTCCCAGCACGAGCTCCGTGTGATTACACCGTCATGAGACTGTCCACGCTGGACGGACGTTTCTCTGTCGCCTCTGCTATTAGTCCACGATTCACAGCCGAGAGACAACGTGTTGGACCTCGCCCTTACCTGGACCATACCAGTCCCATCAGAACTGAGTCGAACATATCGGTCCAACACAGGTGTCCCCCCCCCTAAAGTCATGACTCCGTCTCTGATTGGCTCATCCTGACCGATGCATGACAACCTGCCGGTCACGTGGACGTTACTCTGACACGAACCTCCTACCTGAGTATTGTTGAGACCGCGCTGTAGTGGAAACTGTGATCCACAACAACCAGTTCAAGGTGTGGACTCCACCTCCACCTCCACCTCCAGAAACTTCTTCAGGAGGCAATGAGGCAGATAAAACTAGACAGCAATAATCATGTAAGATAAAACTATAGCGACCAATCAGAAGCTCTAATCGACGAAATAATTCCTTGAACATGAAGAAAGTGTCAATGTTCAAGTCATTCAGAGGTCAGACCAACCACACACACACACACACACACACACACACACACCCCGTCAGCTGACACACACATTCATTCCTTGGTTATTATATTCCTCTCAGCTCAGAGATGAATCTGAATCTCGGAGCGTTCACGTGAACTCTGCTGTCGAGTCTGAGCCGTGACAACTCGAACCTTTCACCCAGACGGACTTTGACCTTTTTATCAGAGCTCCGTTCAACAAACCTCCTGCTCTCTGCGTATTTCTACTCTGTGACTACTGTTACTCATAGAAACATCCTGTAATTAGTTACTTCTGTAACTGTATCGTCCCGTGTTGCAGCTGCTGAAGGTGGAGACTTCATATACAGCCTGTGGCATCAATAAAGTCTTATCTTAGCCTATAACATTATTTATTTAAATATATTTTATTGTTATTCATCTGAATCTACAAAGGAACTAAAGTTGTCAAGAAGTAGTCTCCGTGACGTCCCCACAGACTGTCTAAAACCTGGACGTAGTCTCTGTGACGTCCCCGCAGACTGTCTAAAACCTGGACGTAGTCTCTGTGACGTCCCCGCAGACTGTCTAAAACCTGGACGTAGTCTCTGTGACGTCCCCGCAGACTGTCTAAAACCTGGACGTAGTCTCTGAGACAATCACAAACTTTAGTCAAACTGACTGATGATTTTATCGACTGGTCTTCACCATGAACTTTGACCGACATGTTACAGAAGATTCAACACAGTTCACGAGTTATTCAGGCGTCACTTCTCTCCAGAGAGATTAAAAGTACAGCCGTATGTTAATCCACCAGAACCTCGACTAATAACGGTCCAACAGTGAAGAGGTCACATGACCGCGAGGATGACCATGTGACCACAGCGGCTTGGAGGAAGCAGAGGATGAAGACGTGGTGGAGATGTGTGACTTAAAAATGAAAGTTACCATGTCTGTTGGTCCAGGTTTTAGACAGTCTGCGGGGACGTCACAGAGACTACGTCCAGGTTTTAGACAGTCTGCGGGGACGTCACAGAGACTACGTCCAGGTTTTAGACAGTCTGAGGGGACGTCACGGAGACTACGTCCAGGTTTTAGACAGTCTGCGGGGACGTCACGGTGACTACGTCCAGGTTTTAGACAGTCTGCGGGGACGTCACGGAGACTACGTCCAGGTTTTAGACAGTCTGCGGGGACGTCACGGAGACTACGTCCAGGTTTTAGACAGTCTGCGGGGACGTCACAGAGACTTTGTACCTTAGCCGTTGTTATACTGTGGATGTTTCTTCGTTTAATTATCAAACTGATGAGCGGTTAATTAATCCTCGTTGTGTCGTCCTCTTCCTCTGCAGGCGTCCTTCCTCACAAAGAAGCTCAACATCACGGGGAAGAGAGTTAATCTGGCTATCTGGGTAAGAACCGCTGCTGCTTTACATGTCAGCAAACATGAAGCTGTCATCATGTGAACGTGTGTGTGTGTGTGTGTGTGTGTGTGTGTGTGTGTGTGTGTGTGTGTGTGTGTGTGTGTAGGACACAGCAGGTCAGGAGCGTTTTCATGCGTTAGGTCCCATCTACTACAGAGACTCCAATGGAGCCATTCTAGTGTACGACATAACAGACGAAGACTCCTTCCAGAAGGTAACACTTTGGCCTGACTCCATGTTCATTGATCTTCTGTTGAGCCACCAAACGTCTGTTGAAACGAGTCGATTCTCAGTGTTCTTTTGACGTATTTTGTAAAAGATAAACACATTTTAAAGTAAAGCATATGTAAATATTCTTTAAAGTAAAGTGCTGTAACGTCTCCTCCTTTTTCTCCGGTATTTCTCCTCTACGTCTTTGTTTTTTCTAACACTGTTTCTGGGTTTGCAGGTGAAGAACTGGGTGAAAGAGTTGAGGAAAATGTTGGGGAACGAGATTTGTTTATGTATAGTAGGTGAGTAACTGAGTGTCTGCAAGGTGTATTCACTGTCACCATTATTATGATGTATTCCAGGAGTTCCTGCCTCAGTTTTGGTCGCGCATTCACAAAAAAGGTCTCAAAACGACCGGCTCGGTCAGGAATGGTGAGCTGAGACTTTTCTAAGAGTTTCACCAAACGGTTTTACCAAAAATCACGGCAAAGTTTACAATGGGTGTGTATTGGTAAAATGTTCCAGAGCTAGAGTGGAGAGGGAGAGAAACATTTGTCAAGAAATACATTTGCAAACGGCTCTCGTGGCCACAAATGTCACTCTACAGAAATAATTTCTACATAGAAACGTAGGAAAATTCGTGGGCTACGCAGCGATATCACTGCTGAAGCTGTCAGACTTATAGTTTTGGCGGGAGACGCACTGATGCTCCAGGATCACCCACCGACAGCCCCATCTACTCCCATGTAAACTGGAGAGGAGAAATTCCCCAAAGGAGCACGGGGCACCTGTTCTTTCTCTCTCTCCCCAGGTCACAGTTTTTAACTTCACACACTGAAATTCAGCATTCACATGGTCGACAAGATGAGGATGCTCACAGTCATTTGGGCTTTTTGATACCACCTACCGTTTGGCATTAGTGTCCACTAGTTGGAGGGGCTTCATTTAGAGATTTTCTGTGTCTCTCAGCAGTCACTCACACACAGACAGAGCACAGCTGCAGTTAATTACTCTGACCTGCAGCTGACCCTGGTTGCAACCTCAAGCTGCCTTTGACTAACTTTGTTGAAGTCTCTGTGCTGCTGCAGTGTCAGTAATAATGTATGGGCGCGACAGGGCCACAGTCAGACTAGTTTAAGATAAGATCGACTTTATTGATCAACTTATTACAGCAGCTCACGATACACAAGGATCAAACTTTAGATTTTTCTGCTTCCTGTGCAGAGAGAGAAACAAAATCAGCGTGACTTTTATGAATGTTTAACGAGGTTCTCACACAAATTCTCACTCAAATCAGACGCACACCTTTATTAAATATCAGACATGCTGTAGATGTATTATAAGTAGTTACAGCTGAAAGAGTTAAAACAACACGAGCGCTCGATGAATTTATTTTTATTATTTAGTTTTTTAAGTTTTATCAGACAACACGAGCTGAAAATCAACAGACTAAATGTTTCTGCTCTGTTGGTTTTGTTGCTATAGCTTCTAAATATCAAATGATTAGTCCGTGTGTTGTCGAGGTTTAACTGGATTATGTTGTTGATGTTCTGCTCATCATGAGTTTGGACCGGATCAATCTGCTGTTTTTAATAAAGCACTACTTCACTGTCCATCATAAACTCTGTAAATCACAGAGAGTTGAGGCGGAGCAGCCGGAGGACATCAGAGGGAAAACCAGAAAACATTTCCTCCATAAAATATGATCCAGTTTCACCAGAATCACTGAAATAGTTGCTGCTGTGTGACTTAGTGCCGTAAAGCGTTACGTACTTCTCAAAGTTACATAGTGTGAGAACAGACGTACGACAGAGTGGGTCAACAGACGGTAGATTATTAAAGTTGCATCATGTTGATTTCATCGACCTCGTGTGTTGACGTCGGTCGACTGACTGAATCTGTTTTGTCTGCAGGTAATAAAATCGATTTGGACAAAGACAGACACGTTTCGGTGGAAGAGGCTGAGAGGTACGAAGCAGAGAACATAAACGGACGCTGACGCAGCGTGTCGATCGGACGCTTGTTGATCTGTTTCTTGTTTTCCAGTTATGCAGAGTCGGTGGGAGCCAAACACTACCACACATCAGCCAAGCTAAACAAAGGCATCGAGGAGCTCTTCTTGGATCTCTGTAAAAGTAAGACCTGAACCTGAACACACACTGATGACGTGATGCAACGGCAGAGTGAGGGAAACATGCAAGAATAGGGGAAGTGTTTA
>JAFMOB010000554.1:0-35000 GCA_018985215.1 Larimichthys polyactis
GTCTCCTTGTAAGGACACACTGTTTTTATGACCACATGTCCTGCAGCCTCATTCACACACATCAAACTTATTCATTACTTATTTGTATATTTACAGGTTTTCTGTATTTCTCTAAAGATTCATTAACGCTGCTCAGGACCTGGTTATTTAATCACCACAGTGATGTTAACTAATAACTGACGTATGTATTGGACAGTGGAGATAACGACAGGTGGAACTTCAGATGATCATGGTTTGTGAAACCTGCTCTGAAGAAGCTCCGCCCCTCAGGTGACTCACCTGTCATGAACCAGGAAACAGGTTTTTATTGTGCGTCACTGACAGAGAGAGAGACGCTGATTCACCTTCAGACCAAAACCACCACGGAGACAGGACAGGTAAGGAGGGAACACTGGGAACTCTGGGAACTCTGGGAACTCGAGCCCTTCAAGCAGCTGCTGAATCCACAAACTGAACAAGAGTTTGACGACAGCAAAGACTGAAAGTGAAAGTCTCTTTGACCAGCTGCTGTGTGCTGTTTGCAGCTGCTCTCAGACTAAATGGCTTCCAGATTAGAGGAAGATCTCTGCTGCTCTGTCTGCCACGACATCTTTAAAGATCCTGTCATCCTGTCGTGTAGCCACAGCTTCTGTAAAGTCTGTCTGCAGAGCTGGTGGACCGACAAACAAGTCCACGACTGTCCACTCTGTAAAAGAAGACACTCAAAGGAACTCCTTCCTCCTAACTTGGCTCTGAAGAACCTCTGTGAGACCTTCTTGTTGGAGAGAGATCAGAGATCTTCAGAGGCTCTCTGCAGTCTGCACTCTGAGAGACTCAAACTCTTCTGTCTGGACCATCAACAGCCGGTGTGTGTCGTCTGCAGAGATTCAGAACAACACAGCGACCACAGATTCAGACCCATCGATGAAGCTGCACGACAACACAAGAAGAACCTTCAGGAAACTCTGGAGCCCTTAAAGGAGAAGTTAAAGGTTTTTGAAGAAGTCAAAGTGAAGTTGGATCAAACAGCAGAACACATGAAGGTCCAGGCCCGACGCACAGAGAGGCAGATTAAGGATCAGTTTAAGAAGCTTCACCAGTTTCTAGAAGAGGAAGAGGAGGCCAGGATGGCTGCACTGAGGGAGGAAGAGGAGCAGAAGAGTCAGATGATGGAGGAGAAGATGGAGGCTCTGAGCAGAGAGATAGCAGCTCTTTCAGACACCGTCAGAGCCACAGAGGACGAGCTGAGAGCTGAAGACGTCTCATTCCTGCACAACTACAAGGCTGCAGTGCAAAGAGTCCAGCAGCGCCCCCTGCTGGATGATCCACAGCTGCCCTCAGGAGCTCTGATAGACGAGGCCAAACACCTGGGCAACCTGACCTTCAACATCTGGAACAACATGAAGGACATGGTCTCCTACACTCCTGTGGTTCTGGATCCAAACACTGCTTATCCAAAACTGATCCTGTCTGAAGATCTGACCAGTGTGAGACGAGGAGAGAGACAGAAGCTTCCTGACAATCCAGAGAGGATTGATCATTATCTCTCTGTTCTGGGCTCTGAAGGATTTAACTCAGGGACTCACAGCTGGGATGTCGAGGTTGGAGACAGTACATGGTGGATTCTGGGTGTGTTAGCAGAGTCTGTCCAGAGGAAAGGAGACATATTGTCTGAAGTATGGGGAATATGTTTATCTTCACGTAAATACTCAACACGCTCCCCATCAGGTCCATCCACTGATCTCCAAGTCCAGAAGAAGCTCCAGAGGATCAGAGTGAATCTGGACATGAACAGAGGAAAACTGTCGTTCTCTGATCCTGATACAAACACACACATACACACCTTCACACACACTTTCACTGACAAGATGTTTCCATACATGTGGACTGATGAACTGAAGATTTCACCAGTGAAGGTGAGTGTGACTGTAGAACAACAGTGATGGTTGTCATGGTGATGCTGACTCTACCATCAGTCCATGTTATGATGTATTCAGTCACATGTTCAGTTTTATGATGGTTGGTTTCATGTTTGCAGTGACTCGTTATTTCCTGAATATTAACAGTAAATCAGTGACAGTGCATCAAATGTAAGTTTGTTTATGTTTAATACTGCACATGGTCCCATTAAATAAATGAAACATCAGGCTGCAGCTGTTCTGTAAATATTCATATAAATATGCACAACACACTGTAACCTGAAGCTCATGTTCATGTATATCAGTGAAGTAAACACAGCACATGCATCTGCTGATCATCTTTGATTAATGACTGTTCATGAACACCAACATATTTCCACATTATAACGTGTTGGTGCGTCAGGACCGTCGTGCTGCCTTCAGGTGCTCGTTGTGAAAACGTTTTCTCATTAGGCACTGAGTGTTGCGTTCAGAGCAATCGGAAACTACAGAATCTCGCGATCAGCTTCTCCTACAGTCCGTGAACGCGTCTTGAGCCGCTCACAGTCGCCCCCTGCGGGACAAACAGGAGGCGACACTGGGTGTAGTGTGGCGTTCACGGACCGACAGTGTTCACTGAGTAACGGAGCTTCGCTCTGTGGTCACAGTGTGTGGAAATAAACTGACGGTGAACTGAGACAGACAGGAAGTCTTGGTTCTTGTAGGAACTGCTCAGGGCCGCCGCTCTGCAAAGATCAGCCTGAGGCCAGGTGTTTACATCCCGTCTGCGGACGTGAGGGAGGACTGCGTGCTTCAACACGCTCTGTTGGTGCAAACCGGCCCCTCAGCGGCCTCTAGCAGGAGTGGCAGGTCGATGCCCGTCTGAGACAGCAGGGGGCGCTGTGGGAGCGTGGACTCCGCCCAGGAAGAGGGTGGAGGTGATCTGAGCCGACATGAGTGCTGTTAGCCTCATGAACCAGGAAACAGGTTTTTATTGTGCGTCACTGACAGAGAGAGAGACGCTGATTCACCTTCAGACCAAAACCACCACGGAGACAGGACAGGTAAGGAGGGAACACTGGGAACTCTGGGAACTCTGGGAACTCGAGCCCTTCAAGCAGCTGCTGAATCCACAAACTGAACAAGAGTTTGACGACAGCAAAGACTGAAAGTGAAAGTCTCTTTGACCAGCTGCTGTGTGCTGTTTGCAGCTGCTCTCAGACTAAATGGCTTCCAGATTAGAGGAAGATCTCTGCTGCTCTGTCTGCCACGACATCTTTAAAGATCCTGTCATCCTGTCGTGTAGCCACAGCTTCTGTAAAGTCTGTCTGCAGAGCTGGTGGACCGACAAACAAGTCCACGACTGTCCACTCTGTAAGAGAAGACACTCAAGGGAACTCCTTCCTCCTAACTTGGCTCTAAAGAACCTCTGTGAGACCTTCTTGTTGGAGAGAGATCAGAGATCTTCAGAGGCTCTCTGCAGTCTGCACTCTGAGAGACTCAAACTCTTCTGTCTGGACCATCAACAGCCGGTGTGTGTCATCTGCAGAGATTCAGAAAAACACAGCGACCACAGATTCAGACCCATCGATGAAGCTGCACGACAACACAAGAAGAACCTTCAGGAAACTCTGGAGCCCTTAAAGGAGAAGTTAAAGGTTTTTGAAGAAGTTAAAGTGAAGTTGGATCAAACAGCAGAACACATGAAGGTCCAGGCCCGACGCACAGAGAGGCAGATTAAGGATCAGTTCAAGAAGCTTCACCAGTTTCTAGAAGAGGAAGAGGAGGCCAGGATGGCTGCACTGAGGGAGGAAGAGGAGCAGAAGAGTCAGATGATGGAGGAGAAGATGGAGGCTCTGAGCAGAGAGATAGCAGCTCTTTCAGACACCGTCAGAGCCACAGAGGACGAGCTGAGAGCTGAAGACGTCTCATTCCTGCACAACTACAAGGCTGCAGTGCAAAGAGTCCAGCAGCGCCCCCTGCTGGATGATCCACAGCTGCCCTCGGGAGCTCTGATAGACGAGGCCAAACACCTGGGCAACCTGACCTTCAACATCTGGAGCAACATGAAGGACATGGTCTCCTACACTCCTGTGGTTCTGGATCCAAACACTGCTGATCCAGACCTGATCCTGTCTGAAGATCTGACCAGTGTGAGACTAGGAGAGAGACAGAAGCTTCCTGACAATCCAGAGAGGATTGATTATTATTCCTCAGTTCTGGGCTCTGAAGGATTTAACTCAGGGACTCACAGCTGGGATGTCGAGGTTGGAGACAGTAAATACTGGATTCTGGGTGTGTTAGCAGAGTCTGTCCAGAGGAAAGGAGACATATGGTCTGAAGTATGGGGAATAGATTCAGATTCAGGTGAATACTCAACACGCTCCCCATCACGTCCATCCACTGATCTCCAAGTCCAGAAGAAGCTCCAGAGGATCAGAGTGAATCTGGACATGAACAGAGGAAAACTGTCGTTCTCTGATCCTGATACTAACACACACATACACACCTTCACACACACTTTCACTGACAAGATGTTTCCATACTTTGACATTGATGAAGAACTGAAGATTTCACCAGTGAAGGTGTGTGTGACTGTAGAACAACAGTGATGATGGTTGTCATGGTGATGCTGACTCTCTACCATCAGTCCATGTTTCATGTTTGCAGTGACTCGTCGTTATTTCCTGAATATTAACAGTAATTCAGTGACAGTGCATCAAATGTAACAGTTTGTTTATGTTTAATACTGCACATGGTCCCATTAAATAAATGAAACATCAGGCTGCAGCTGTTCTGTAAATATTCATATAAATATGCACAACACAACACACTGTAACCTGAAGCTCATGTTCATGTATATCAGTGAAGTAAACACAGCACATGCATCTGCTGATCATCTTTGATTAATGACTGTTCATGAACACCAACATATTTCCACATTATAACGTGTTGGTGCATCAGGACCGTCGTGCTGCCTTCAGGTGCTCGTTGTTGTGAAAACGATTGTCCATGAAGACTGAGTGTTGCGTTCAATGCAATCGGAAACTACAGAATCTGGCGTAAAGCTTCTCCTACAGTCCGTGAACGCGTCTTGAGCCGCTCACAGTCGCCCCCTGCGGGTCAAACAGGAGGCGACACTGGGTGTAGTGTGGCGTTCACGGACCGACTGTGTACACTGAGTAACACATTATTACGGAGCTTTGCTCTGTGGTCGGAGTGTGTGGCTCTTAAAAGAACCGTTGTGTTTAGTGTGGAGGCAGCAGAGCTGGTTACTTGGAGCTGGTGTACTTGGTCACGGCCTTGGTGCCCTCGGACACGGCGTGCTTGGCCAGCTCCCCGGGCAGCAGCAGGCGGACGGCGGTCTGGATCTCCCTGGACGTGATGGTGGAGCGCTTGTTGTAGTGAGCCAGCTTGGAGGCCTCGCCGGCGATCCGCTCGAAGATGTCGTTGACGAAGGAGTTCATGATGCCCATGGCCTTGGAGGAGATGCCGGTGTCGGGGTGGACCTGCTTCATCACCTTGTACACGTAGATGGCGTACGTCTCCTTCCTGGTCTTCCTCCGCTTCTTGTCCTTCTTGCCGGCGGTCTTGGTCACCGCTTTCTTGGAGCCCTTCTTGGGCGCTGTCTTCGGCTGTGGTTCAGGCATGTTGCTGTCCGTGCGGAGCTACGTGCCGCTCACGCTGCGCTGTCTGCCTTTAACAACACCGCATGCAAATGAGGCTGCGCGGCCGCCGCGCTCTGATTGGTGCGTTCTCAGCGCATGTGGAAGTCTCACACCAGCTGTGTGTGTGTGTGTGTGTGTGTGTGTGTGTGTGTGTGTGTGTGTGTGTGTGTGTGTGTGTGTGTGCAGCTTAAAGTGAAAAAGAGTTTTCGACTTTACAAAACTTATTTTGACACATTTATGACACTTTATTTTGAAAGTAACACACCTGTTGACACACATGACGTCACAGCCTGACGGTATAAACGTCATTTAATTAATCTTTGACAGACTGTCTAAAACCTGGACGTAGTCTCCGTGACGTCCTAAAACCTGGACGTAGTCTCCGAGACGTCCCCGCAGACTGTCTAAAACCTGGACGTAGTCTCCGTGACGTCCCCGCAGACTGTCTAAAACCTGGACGTAGTCTCTGTGACGTCCCCGCAGGACTGTCTAAAACCTGGACGTAGTCTCTGTGACGTCCCCACAGACTGTCTAAAACCTGGACGTAGTCTCCGTGACGTCCCCGCAGACTGTCTAAAACCTGGACGTAGTCTCTGTGACGTCCCCGCAGACTGTCTAAAACCTGGACGTAGTCTCTGTGACGTCCCCACAGACTGTCTAAAACCTGGACGTAGTCTCCGTGACGTCCCCGCAGACTGTCTAAAACCTGGACGTAGTCTCTGTGACGTCCCCACAGACTGTCTAAAACCTGGACGTAGTCTCCGTGACGTCCCCGCAGACTGTCTAAAACCTGGACGTAGTCTCTGTGACGTCCCCGCAGACTGTCTAAAACCTGGACGTAGTCTCTGTGACGTCCCTGCAGACTGTCTAAAACCTGGACGTAGTCTCAGTGACGTCCCTGCAGACTGTCTAAAACCTGGACGTAGTCTCCGAGACGTCCCCGCAGACTGTCTAAAACCTGGACGTAGTCTCCGTGACGTCCCCGCAGACTGTCTTAAACCTGGACGTAGTCTCCGAGACGTCCCCGCAGACTGTCTAAAACCTGGACGTAGTCTCCGTGACGTCCCCGCAGACTGTCTTAAACCTGGACGTGGTCTCCGTGACGTCCCCGCAGACTGTCTAAAACCTGGACGTAGTCTCTGTGACTGTCTAAAACCTGGACGTAGTCTCTGAGACTGTCTAAAACCTGGTTGCTCAAACTTAAAGTCAGTCTTTCCATCACAATGAAATGAACCTTCATTATTTCTCATCAGTCACTTTTGAGTTTCAGTTTATTTCATAACTCTTCTGCATATATTATGAACAATTTAACAAACAGGATTCTTTTTTGTTAAAAACACAACGTGACATTAACGGGATGAGGTTTAACATGTGATACACTTAAACCACTTATACACAGAGAAAAATAATAATTTGGCTTATTCAGACCAATTTGGCAGCTTTGTTTTGGGGATGGTGTCAGTGAAGGTAGTGGATGGACAGAGGCAGCTTCACGGGTGATTCACACTCACACAGAAGGGAGAACTACCTCCACTACTGTTGGCAGAACACAACATCCCTGGATGGGTATGAATGTATTCACTTTGAAACCATGCATTAAAACAACTAAACAGACAGTTACACTTTGCCCACAAACAGTCGCTTTTCAGGAAATGTTCATGTCAGAAAAGCAAAATTTGGAAACAAAAAAACTGATTTGTGGATCATGATCTGCAGTTTGTGCCTCAGTCTTTAATTTTAGGTCATTATCTTTTAATGCATTCGTTTTAAATGTATTTTAATTTGTATGTTCTGCTATTGTACCTGGAAGTCTGGCTGTTAGCTCCTAACATATTAGCGCTGGTCAGTCTCTCTGCACTGCTCGTTTCTTCCTGTCTAACATCTCTCAGGACCGAACATAATTTCATTCGATGAAGACTCATCAGCTGTCCCGTTAGCGAGCTAGTTTACAGTTTCAGGACTTTTGGCCGTGTGCCGTTTGGTTAAACGAATAAAGACCTTAAAAAAAGAATCAGTGAACATGGCGACTCCCTGAAAGGCACAAACTGAATCGATTGTACCACAGATGGATTTAATTGAGTTCACAATGAGCCTGAATGTGTTGGCATGTTTGTGTGTGGAGGTGATGGAGGATGTTTGTCGGGCTTCAGGGATAAGGCTGGACATCTCCGATCTACACAGTAACAGGGATAGCAGCTTTAAGGATACACAGAACACATTTCACAACTGCAGAAAACAGGATTGAAACAAGAAAACAAGAATTACTGTAAATTCTCAAATAGTGGCCCGGACCTTTAATAGAAGGAGGCAATCATTTTTATATAGACCCTTTGTCTGTCTCTCCTGATCTTCTTAACTTGTTTCTTTTTACACCAAAAGTCCAGTTTATTCTGGAGCTATGACTTCTTCAATTGAAGACGATTATTGTGAAATCTTATTACCTTTTTCTGAAAGACATGCTCACACTTCCTTCCTTTTCTCACTAATTTACCATTAATAGATACAGTATATCTATCTAGATAGATCCTAACATCAAGGCACAAATCTAACATAAAACTCTAAACTGTGTAAATAAATGTAGAGTGTGTCTGACAGACATTATTACTGACACTGCAGCAGCACAGAGACTTCAATAAAGTTAGTCAAAGACAGCTGTAGGTTGGGTTGGATCAGCTGCAGGTCAGAGCAATTAACTGCAGCTGTGCTCTGTCTGTGTGTGAGTGACTGCTGAGAGACACAGAAAATCTCTAAATGAAGCCCCTCCAACTAGTGGACACTAATGCCAAACGGTAGGTGGTATCAAAAAGCCCAAATGACCGTGAGCATCCTCATCTTGTCGACCATGTGAATGCTGAATTTCAGTGTGTGAAGTTAAAAAATGTGACCTGGGGAGAGAGAGAAAGAACAGGTGCCCCGTGCTCCTTTGGGAAATTTCTCCTCTCCAGTTTACATGGGAGTAGATGGGGCTGTCGGTGGGTGATCCTGGCGCATCAGTGCGTCTCCCGCCAAAACTATAAGTCTGACAGCTTCAGCAGTGATATCGCTGCGTAGCCCACGAATTTTCCTACGTTTCTATGTAGAAATTATTTCTGTAGAGTGACATTTGTGATCACGAGAGCCGTTTGCAAATGTATTTTTTGACAAACGTTTCTCTCCCTCTCCACTCTAGCTCTGGAACATTTTACCAATACACACCCATTGTAAACTTTGTCGTGGTTTTTGGTGATTTTTGGCAAAAAACGCTGCATTCTTGGAAACATCCCTGTGTTTGTGACGCCAGCTTTCAACTCAAGATGGCTGTATGATTGCAGACTTGGTTGTATAACAGTCATGGACAGTAAAGCTAACTTTGTGAGGAACCTTGCTATCGTGCCTTGTAAAGAGAAAAGTGAAAACTTATTGAATGTTGGCAAAAACTGTATTTACAGCTCAGAAGATATGGCTTCTTGAATGTTTCTAACTGGTTGAGTTTAATACTGATGCCTCTATATGACCAACATGGACAGACCATCAGCAAGTAGACTGGCTCTTTAGCTTGCCTTGCCATAGGATGGTCGAAGTGTTACAAACACGACACGGAGGCGCCAGAATCAACAAAAATGGATGTTTCTTGTAGCTCCTTCAATTTTCTTTCACCTTTTTTTAGACCTGGAGTGAGCGCTAATTCATCAAATTAACCATGTTTGAAAAGAACTTCTTCAACCTGCAGAAGGGCAAGTACAACTTTGGTGTTTCCTGGTTTGCAGCATCTATCTAATCAATTCATACCTCTGGTAATCTCCGTCCTTCATCGTAGACCAAGCCTTTATTGGAGTCCGGGATTTAAGATTTGAGAATTTACAGTACTTTATGTCCCATTCTGGCAAATTCACTCATTCATTTTTCTCACTTACACACACATACTCATGCCACTTATAGTTGTTTGATTGATATGTAGGAGGAAGTACAAAATAACAGCAAGAAGAACAGGCCACACAAAGGTAGATAATACTAAATACTTTAGATTCAAGCCCCTGAACATACAGTAGAAACCAAAAACATCGCTCAAAAAGTCCAACAGCTAAGATGAACTGACGTGAGGAGCCTGTGGTGTTGGCCCCGGACTGTGAGACCCTGAATGCATCTTGCTGTATGGTGTGTTTAAACGCCTGGTGCATTGTTACTGAGATAGGCTATGGCTTTGGCCCTGGTCGGAGCAGGAGGGGACGTAGTTGAGCGAAACTAAACTCGGACAAATCGTCTTTAGCAACAACCGAAAACGTCCCCTCTTTTTTTTTTTTCTCCCCTCATTTGTCGTCACACCATTCACATTTTAGAAAAATAGAAATCAGGAAAACATCATTACAAAAATAAACCAAAAAGTTTGTCCAAAGTCTACGTCCACATGACAACTTCACAGAAATATGAACTGATATTGCACAGCGAGGGATTTCTTCTGATATGAAGTAAATCACTGACACAATTAGTAGAAAAAAAAGAGTACGTTAGGACGTTAAATGAACTAAATTTGCATGTCCTGGTTAAGTTTGATTGTTTTTTCTCTCCAGAGAGCAGCAGCACGATCCCAGGCCCTCCGACATCAGGCAGGTTTATCCTCTGAGTCCGGCTCCAAAGACAAAAAAAAGACTAAATAAAGCCAAAAAACAAAAAGCTAAAGAAAAATTCAGAAGTATCACTGGTGAATTTTGGCTGAAGGCACAGAGTTAAAGAAAAAAGGTGGTGGATGCTGATTGGAAGTGCAGCAGCAGTTTTCGTGAGTTCGTCCTGGTGGTGGAGGGGATTCCTGCAGGCGGATGGACTCTCCTGATGGCTAGAGGGCAGGGCTTCATCTCTGTGGACACAAACAGACAGAGAGCACATCTTAGTCTTTACTCTCTCACTTCAGAGGACATGAAACACAAGACATATCATAAGTCACACAGCAGCAACTATTTCAGTGATTCTGGTGAAACTGGATCATATTTTATGGAGGAAATGTTTTCTGGTTTTCCCTCTGATGTCCTCCGGCTGCTCCGCCTCAACTCTCTGTGATTTACAGAGTTTATGATGGACAGTGAAGTAAACTGCTGACAGCTGTAGCTGCTGTTAGCTCACGTTAGCTCAGTCTGTTAGCTGCTGTTGGCTCATGTTAGCTCAGTTTGATAGCCGAGCTCCCTGGACTGGGAGCTCAGAGCAGCGGGGGCGTGTTACCCACAAAATCCACCAGGCTCGTCCACGGCTCGTTGCGTTAGCAGGTCCGTCCTGCACGCGTCTTCAAATCCACCGGGAGCATTTCAGAAGCGCTTAGCCCGCCAGACTTTGTTTACTTGCTCAGATTTGCATGTTCTTCTAAACATGCTTCTACATGTGTAAATATGATACGTAGTTAATTAGTTTCGCCTTTGTCTGTTTTTACGACCGGCAGTTTGCACGGGGTATTTTATTTTGAAAATCCACCGGATTCTCTATGCTGTTTCTGTGTCTGGCTTCCGCCCGCTTGAGGTGCTCTGTGGAATTTGACCCGTGCTGCTCGCAACGTAACACGCCGTGGACAGGCCCGGCGCCACAGGCCGAAGAAGAAGAAGAAGAAGAAGAAGAGGAGGTAACCAGGCTCAGCAGCTTCTATGGACATGATGGCAGAGGAGCAGAGAGTGAAGAGGACGCTGACGGAGGAAGCTAAGAAGAGAAAAGGAGAGAGTGAGCGAGCAAGAAGCCGCCGGACAAGAGTAAATGTGGGACTGACTTTTAGTGGTTGGTGAGAGCTTGGTGAAATAAAAGGCTGAAAGACAGACGCCGAGCTGGGCTGACTGCTGCTGGACTAGTCAGTGAGATCAGCTGCTGCTGTGTGTTGCCTGACGCTGGTTGATTGGTCAGCTCGTTACAGAGACAGGTCTGGTGTGTTTGGTGAAGGTTCCTGACAGTGGGGGTCCACAGGTCAGGTCTATATGTGCCTCCACTCCTCCCACCCCCACCTTTCACCATCTTCCTCGAAGTTAATCCTCCCCACAGTGGCAGATGGTGCTGGGAGCATCCACGGCTGTGCCCTCAACAGCTCCTGTAGTTATGAATGATTGCTTGGTCTTAGGCATTAAGTTGGATCAGTGTAATCCAGCGCAGCATATGCAGCAGCCCGCAGGGCCAAATCCAGCAGGCAGGAGAACTTTACTACTTCACTTTCCCTCTCATCAAATGCCCACGAGGAGGCCACAAGGTGTTAGCATTCGATTCTGTGGACTGTGACTGAAAGAAAAACTAAAGGGACATTTAAAAGTTTAATCTCATTTTGCAAACCTGAAATTCACCAGAGACGAGACATCAGGAGCCTGAACTGTGAGGTGACAGCACCGATACTACTGTGACCGCTGTACTACTACTACTGTACACTCTGTTCCATGATGTGATCGACTGTTTCTTCTTCTTCTTCTTCCCGGTGCTCTGAGCTCACAGCCTGGCTAACAAACTGAGCTAACATGAGCTAACAGCAGCTAACATTTGTCATTCCTAATATAAACAAATCTGTCCATCACCGTCCCGTGACCTCGTCAGGCTTCTTTTTTTCTGAATGGATTATAATCATTGATCATTGTTCGCAGGACGTCTCGACTGACGGATGATTAAAGTCAAACTGCGACGATCAAACCGTCAGAAATCTGAATTCATACTTTCGTTAATTTGCAGTGATCAGACGGCAGATTCAAAAACATACGGAGCTGATCGCCTTAAAAACTGAATGTCTGATTTTAAACTCGACTTGATAAAAAGCCGATGGATCGAGCTCATTTGCACGCCGTCCTGCTGCCACAAACACTCACGACAGCTCCAAATGTGGATTCATCCACCGCTGAAAGTAGTCCCCAACAGTTTCCCCCTCCTACAGCGATCAGCTGTTTGAGGAAACTAAATATTCACATGTTCAGTGGGAACCAATGAGGTTCAAGCTGCGTTCACACTTGCACTGCACTTTGCACTAAGAATGGTGTGTGACGTAAGCTAGACATATGATTTATATTTAGAGTCTAGAGGTCAGATGGTGGCGCTAACGCTTTGCACAGTTACAATTTGGCGAAGAAGCAAAAGAAGTGGTCACATGTACTTGAACACTACTCTGCTGAAATAAGCTTCCTACATCAGAAAGTACACTGTGTACTACACAGATGAAGTATCTGATACACCGCTCCAAAACAACTTACTGTTAACTCACATGAACAGAAACATTTAATCATCTATCGATACATCATGCACGCCGTACAACCACCCGCTCCATGGATACAAAGTAATCTATTACATAAACATGTAATATTTGTTCCTTTGGTTTCTCATAGTTTCAGAAGTAAACTATCAAATGTCTAAATAGTATACTTCAATAAAGTTAGTCAAAGGCAGTTTGAGGTTGCCGAGCAACCAGGGTCAGCTGCAGGTCAGAGCAATTAACTGCAGCTGTGCTCTGTCTGTGTGTGAGTGACTGCTGAGAGACACAGAAAATCTCTAAATGAAGCCCCTCCAACTAGTGGACACTAATGCCAAACGGTAGGTGGTATCAAAAAGCCCAAATGACTGTGAGCATCCTCATGTTGTCGACCATGTGAATGCTGAATTTCAGTGTGTGAAGTTAAAAAATGTGACCTGGGGAGAGAGAGAAAGAACAGGTGCCCCGTGCTCCTTTGGGAAATTTCTCCTCTCCAGTTTACATGGGAGTAGATGGGGCTGGAGACACACTGGGTGGCCTCTGATCAAACCTCCTGCAGTTATTGTCTCACTGTTATTGACTGAATATTAAATATAATGTTCAGAAAACATTAAGTCAGTTCACAGTTCAAATCAGATTTTGCTGCTGGATTTTTTTTTCATATTTGTGCTTTAAAATCATGACATTCATGTCTGTCACGTCTCTGTCAGTCTCATGACCGTCCTCTAGGTGGGGCTGCAGCATTCCTCTCAGAGATGCTGCTCTGTGTTCTTCACTTCTTTTCTTGTCGTTTCCTCGAGTGTCTTTACAAAACGTTTGAGTGGTTTTCTCATTAAACGTCCTCAAGGCCGTGAAGCTTCTCGAGGTTTCCTTTCACACAGCAAACAGGATTTTACATTAACATGTAAACTCTGACATTTGGACGCTCGCTCACACTCCAGCGGTTTCATTCTCCTCTGGACTGTTTCAAGCATCAACGTGTGACCACGCAGAGCAGATTAAACACTGTGCATGTATGTTTGTATGTTTGTATGTTTGTATGTGGACGGACAGTACGGATGAGGACGTCCTGCATGTTTCACAGTGGGAATAGATGCACAGAGAAAGTCAGTGTGTGTGTTAAATGTGATGATTCACTGCTGTGGTTGTGAAACATCACACTAACCTGGAGGCTCTTTTTATTTGATTTATTTATTTATTTCTGCCGTCAGCTCACAGACACAGATTTTATGTTGTTTTGTTCCACCTATCATGTGGGTTTATTCGAGGTTGCCATGGTTACCATCTGAGCTTCTCTGACCTCGACTGTCTTGCAGCTCACACATCAACATCTCCATCATAAAGTACCAAAAACACAGATGACAATAATAATCAAGCCAATGCCACAAACTGCAGTTCCTCTAACGTCCACCTGAGGCTGGCTCCAGAAGTGAGTCAGTCTCCATAAGTCCCCATGTCCAAATGTCCAAGTTCACAGCAGAAATAAACATGTTTACAGCCTGGTACAAAAAACAGTTTTGGTCTCTGTAGCTAATTTCCCCGTTCATGACAACTGTACTGAGGGTGAATTTATATACAACTCACCTGTTCACATTATATTAAGGCTTAAAGTTATGCATTGATGCAACATTTGTCACCTCTAAATGTTTGTTATGCTCCACATCTGGAACAAATATGCTCCAAATTCCAGTTCTTTGAAATCACACTTTGAGTTTTATTGTGTCACATTTGGGACTCCGCTGTGATTTCATTCACCAGTTTTATCTCATTTTTTATTTATCTCTCTTTCTTATGTAAATGTGTCTTTTTTAATATTTAATGCAACATCTTTAATGTTTAAAATCTCATTAGCTTAAAGTGCAAAAATTGTGACAAGACAAACACATTCAGCATTTTTTTAAATTATTAATTGTAAAATGTAACATTTGTGTTATTTTCTTTGATGTAATAAATCATTGAATAATTCAGTTTGATACGTCTGATTTTCTTGTAACTGAAGAAACAAAAACACAGATATAATAAATGACTTTAAACAACTTTAACAAATTTAGATTGTTTAGTTTAAATGCACTAATTTCTTCTAGTGTAATAAAAACTGAGAAATGAACAAACATTTCAGATCAGCTGTAATTCACTCTTTAATTTTGATATTTGTTCTTTTTGATTACTTATTTTCATGAACATTTAAACTCTTTGTTTTCTTTAATGCTAAACCAAACGCCCTGATTTAAAGTCTATAATAAAATATATGAGGACTTAATACGGTGTGCCAATATTCTTTATTATTGGATTTGAACTTTAAAGACTAAAATGTGTCCCAGCATCATAAAAAGAGAAATATAAAATATATTGAATATAATCTGTCCATCAGCAGCTTTAATATAAAAATAACACGGTGTTGAAGCTGAAATAGAACGTGACGATTGAAGAGGTGTTGGATCTGTTTTTCACCAAAGACCCTCGCTGACCTCGGGCTGTGAAGATGGCCGGCGGATCATGTAGCGCTCGGCATTATGTACTTAATAACAGACACTGTAAATCCCAGCAGGACGGCTCCCAGCATCAGTCCGCACAGCACCGCACAGCGCTGCACGACTTAACTTGAGCCAAAGTGTTTTTGCCACCATTACACAAACACGACGGCAGTTCTAAAAGCACATGTGCACATTTAAAACCTCAACAGCAAGAGAAAAAAACACATACATCTCAAATCTGGATGCATAAAGTGAGCGTGAGTCTGTTCACACACAAACTACTAAATCTACATAAAGAGGCCGACAACTGAACATCGAGCACCGACACACATAACTCCACCTGAAAGATGTTGGAGCTCGAAAAAAAGGATCATAAAGGGAGCTTCATAAAAAAACTGTCTCCTGTGTGTTTATATCACACGTCATACGCATTCTTCACTACCTTTATTTAAATAACAGAGACTGCTAGCATGGCTAAACACGAGTATCAACCTTCATGACTGTGAACTGAAGCCACAACCTGCAGTTCCTCTAACGTCCACCTGAGGCTGGCTCCAGAAGTGAGTCAGTCTCCATAAGTCCCCATGTTCAAATGTCCAACTTCACAGCAGAAATAAACATGTTTACAGCCTGGTACAAAAAACAGTTTTGGTCTCTGTAGCTAATTTCCCCGTTCATGACAACTGTACTGAGGGTGAATTTATATACAACTCACCTGTTCACATTATATTAAGGCTTAAAGTTATGCAGGATTAAGAGCGTGGACGCTTTGATTATAAAGCTGAGCATCAGCTCTTTACTTCTTTTTTTTTTTTTAGATGAATGAAAGAACATTCGGCGCCGCTCGGCGTTGACACGGCCCACGACTTCACACCCTCGTCCTTGGCGAGAGGGAAGTGTGATGGAGATGAACCGCAGTGAGACAGAGTCACAGGAGGAGACGACGTGAACTGATTTCATCCAACACCAGCCGCTCTGATGGAGGTTTGGCTCTGCAGGCGTTTGAAGCTGGTTACATCACCCGAACCACCAACTCAAAGTCATGGCTCTCAGTAACCGTGTCCGAGATTAGACAACAACACGCAGGAGAGGACAGCGCTTCAAGAGTTGATTTACTGAACCAGACAAACACCATTTACAGCAGTCAATAGCACATGTGCATCACACACAGCAGCTAGCATCAGCCTCTACCTTCCAGTGAACACGGCCGGACCAAACAGAACCTCTGAACCGGCAGTGTCCGGTCTAACAGTGAACACAACAACATAACCTCTGAACCAGCAGTGTCCAGTCTAACAGTGAACACAGCGACAGAACCTCTGAACCGGCAGTGTCCGGTCTAACAGTGAACACAACAACATAACCTCTGAACCAGCAGTGTCCAGTTTAACAGTGAACACAGCGACAGAACCTCTGAACCGGCAGTGTCCAGTCTAACAGTGAACACGGCGACAGAACCTCTGAACCAGCAGTGTCCAGTCTAACAGTGAACACGGCAACAGAACCTCTGAACCAGCAGTGTCCAGTCTAACAGTGAACACAGCGACAGAACCTCTGAACCAGCAGTGTCCAGTCTAACAGTGAACACGGCAACAGAACCTCTGAACCAGCAGTGTCCAGTCTAACAGTGAACACAGCGACAGAACCTCTGAACCAGCAGTGTCCAGTCTAACAGTGAACACAGCGACAGAACCTCTGAACCAGCAGTGTCCAGTCTAACAGTGAACACAGCGACAGAACCTCTGAACCAGCAGTGTCCAGTCTAACAGTGAACACAGCGACAGAACCAGCAGTGTTTTATTAGCTATTTCTAAATCTACAACATTAGCTTATGTTAGCAGTTAGCTACATTAGCACTAGCTCCAAAGCAGCTGGATCCTCAGTGTTAGCTGTGTTAGCTTTGTTTCATTAGCTTTAGCTCTGCTGGTCTCAGAACCTGGTCCGGTTCTGTTAGCTAATTTAGTTAGCAGCAGCTAATTAGTAGTTAGCTACTTTAGCGTGTTTGTGCTAACCTGGACCAGGTCTGACACTTTAGGAGCTTTGAGGGAAAATCCTGTTTCATTATCTACAGACGAGGTGGCACAACTGCGTCATGTAACCGGGTCTTCTTTCGGCTGACTGGCTCCGGCGGCACGTTCGACTCCATGTGCCACATCAGTCATGCATGAAACACAGATTTGATTGCTCAGTAATAATATTCACCATGTTCAGCCCAGATATAAATAGACAATATGTGTGTGTGTGTTTGTAGTAATCAGAGCAGAGCTGCTGTTGGTGTCACAGCACGACGAGGACACACACACACCAACAGCAGACGCAGGAGGCGGAGTCACGTGACATCCCGGCGGGCCAATCATGGCGAGCCTGTCTTGATTGAATTTCATCGGTCGGGGCACCGTTAACGATAAACCCTCCGGCAAACTGCTGCGGATGCTGGTCACAGATGTATGTCAGCTCTGACGCCGCGTGGACGAGTATCAAGTACAAATATGAAGACGTGATGTTACACGGCAAAGACGAGGCCCTTCATGTCTGATCGGAGACGTTTGACGCTCATCAGGACGGACTGTGAGCTGGAAGAGATCCGCCTCAGTTTGACCTTTGGTCAAAGTGAATTCATAACACGGCTCCGTCCAGCACGGCACGTCCTGTCCTCCCCAAACCACAAATCAGGGCGGACGTCGAGGCCTCGGAGGGGCCGCACTCCGGCCTCAGGGCCCGATTCATGTGTCCGTCATCGCTGCAGCACAGTCTGAGAGCTCCGGCCTCTCTGACCTGCATCCAGCGATGATACGTACAAATACAACATGTACAAATACAACATGTACAAATACAACATGTACAAATACAACACGTACAAATACAACATGTACAAATACAACATGTACAAATACAACACGTACAAATACAACACGTACAAATACAACATGTACAAATACAACACGTACAAATACAACATGTACAAATACAACACGTACAAATACAACATGTACAAATACAAGGTAGTTCTACTTTAGTACGTCCAGTTTATACACCTTAATACTTCTACTCCACCACACCTCAGAGGTAAATACAGTTAGCAATATAAATATTGTCATGTTGTAGCTGCTGTTAGCTCAGTTTGTTAGCCGGGCTGCCCGGACTGTGAGCTCAGAGCGCCAGGGGAGTGTTAGTGTTTGTACCACAGGAGGTTTGGACCACCGGGAAGAAGAAGAAGAAGAAGAAGAAGAAGAAGAAGAAGAAGAAGAAGAGGTTTACAGGCTCAGCAGCTTCTATGGACATGATGGCAGAGGAGAAGAGAGTGAAGAGGACGCTGACGGAGGAAGCTAAGAAGAGAAAAGGAGAGAGTGAGCGAGCAAGAAGCCGCCGGACAAGAGTAAATGTGGGACTGACTTTTAGTGGTTGGTGAGAGCTTGGTGAAATAAAAGGCTGAAAGACAGACGCCGAGCTGGACTGACTGCTGCTGGACTAGGCAGTGAGATCAGCTGCTGCTGGGGACCTGGATGATGATTGGCTGTAATGTAATCAGAACAAATACTCGAGTACAGCTGGACATAGTTACACAGAGGGATTACACTTAGCAGAGTGTGTAAGAAATATCAGTGCATGAATAAACATGAAGGCATAAAAATATAAAAAGAGAATATTTGACTCTGCTGCAGCTTCTGTAGGTTTAACATCTGATTGGCTGTTAGCAGCAACACCCCGAGGTGTCATCATCACCATCATCATCATCATCATCACCATCATCATCATCATCATCACCATCATCATCATCATCACCATCATCATCATCATCACCATCATCATCACCATCATCATCACCATCATCATCATCATCACCATCATCATCATCATCATCATCATCATCATCATCATCACCATCATCATCATCATCATCATCATCATCATCACCATCATCATCACCATCATCATCATCATCATCATCATCATCATCATCATCATCATCGTTGTAGGTGCTGTTATGCCCGTGGCTGACAGTTTGGATGCTGCACTTAAAGCAGATGATGCAGAAGTGATGGCAGCAGGCGCTCATGTGGAAACGCTGCGTTCAGGCGCTCTGGTTAGATAACGTTCAGCTGAACACTCTTTGTTTGCTCCTTTACTGCTTATTTCATTTATTTCTCCTCTGCTGGCAGAAGAGATCGAAAACCACTGAAATAAACCTGACACTGAAAATGAACCAACCAGTTTACTCTTTACTCTCACTCTCTCCTTTTCTCTTCTTAGCTTCCTCCGTCAGCGTCCTCTTCACTCTCTTCTGCCATCATGTCCATAGAAGCTGCTGACTGCTGGGCCTGTGAACCTCTTCTTCTTCTTCTTCTTCTTATTCTTCTTCTTCTTCTTCTGCCCTGGTGCTCTGAGCTCACAGTCTGGCTAACAAACGGAGCTAACATGAGCTAACAGCAGCTACAGTTTGATGTTGATGTGAATCTGTTCTCAGCATATTTTCGGTTTATTTGCATCTCAGCGTTCGTTAGTCAGGCTGAGTCAGAGTGGGATCAAAGTGGAGGTGATGTTTTAACATGCAGTCGGCCTCCTCCACCTCCTCCACCTCCTCCACCTCCTCCACCTCCTCCTCCACCTCCTCCTCCACCTCCTCCACCTCCTCCAACAAAAGAGAGAAGCAGCAGGAAGGAGCTGGCAGCGGAGGGCGGGAACACTGAGGGGGATTAATTAGCATCCTCAGTGGAGTTTACATATATTTGATTAATTCAGGGCCTGACGAGCTTCCCGTTTTAAAGATAACTGCTCTTCTCTGAGGCTAAACAATTAGCTTACATAAGCTCATGGCGCTCTTACATTCCCGTGTCACAGACCTCGAGCCAGCTGAGCAGCTCGGCTGAAAACCTTTAATTATCGCACGCCGATGAGGCAATCATTTTCTATTTACCCGGGCGCTCCGCTCTGCACGAGGCTCCAGTTAATGACCCGGTACAGCCCAGGTTTAAAATAACCTACGAGGATATAATGAACTCCTCGTTACCATTTTCAGCTGTCGTCTTTAGATAATTATTGGTGAGTGTTCGCGGTGTGTTCGCGGCCTAATGTGGCGCCCACGGTGTGTTTCAGGTAACCAGCTGACATCATTTCCTGTCCACTATCAAAATAAACTGCTTTAAATAAATAATTTGTCTTCAGAAATATTCACAGTCATTTTGCTGCCATGTTGGACTCTTAACTCGCATCAGTCTGAGCTTTTATTGGTCCGGTGCAGCCCAGTGCATTCTGGTTGTTGTAGGCAAAGCAAACAGCACAGCTCTTTAATCTCTGTTCTCTCTGCTCGCTGAGCTGCGTTCAAAGAGGTTTACAACCCAGAACATGATCCAACAGAGACACATGACCTGAACGCCACATGACTTCAAGGTAGTTTCAGGTAAATTCAAACCACGTCTGTGAACATGAGCCGTGCTCCTCATTTCACGAGGACCAGCTCCTCCTCTGCAGCTGGAGGTTTAAATCCTCCATCAACAAGACGGATTAGAGCGGGGGGAGGACTGATGGACAGAAGAGCCTAAATCTGAGGAGGAGGAGAGGATTTCTGCTCTGAGTGACACATTTAAACCATCCACAGCTCCATCCAGGACTTCAAGAAGATGTCGTTTGTACTCATTTACAAGAAGAAGAAATAAATGTTGAGTGTGCCTGACTCTGGCCCCGTCAGGTCCATACATTAAGTACACTGTGTGTGTCTCTGTTAATCAAAGTCAGGCTTGTGTTTCCGCCCAGTAACCAGGGTCAGCTGCAGTCCACCAATCAGAGCACAGCAATTAACTGCAGCTGTGCTCTGTCTGTGTGTGAGTGACTGCTGAGAGACACAGAAAATCTCTAAATGAAGCCCCTCCAACTAGTGGACACTAATGCCAAACGGTAGGTGGTATCAAAAAGCCCAAATGACCGTGAGCATCCTCATCTTGTCGACCATGTGAATGCTGAATTTCAGTGTGTGAAGTTAAAAAATGTGACCTGGGGAGAGAGAGAAAGAACAGGTGCCCCGTGCTCCTTTGGGGAATTTCTCCTCTCCAGTTTACATGGGAGTAGATGGGGCTGTCGGTGGGTGATCCTGGCGCATCAGTGCGTCTCCCGCCAAAACTATAAGTCTGACAGCTTCAGCAGAGATATCGCTGCGTAGCCCACGAATTTTCCTACGTTTCTATGTAGGAATTAGTGACATTTGTGGCCACGAGAGCCGTTTGCAAATGTATCTTTTGACAAATGTTTCTCTCCCTCTCCACTCTAGCTCTGGAACATTCTACCAATACACACCCATTGTAAACTTTGCCGTGGTTTTTGGTGATTTTTGGCAAAACCGTTTGGTGAAACTCTGAGAAAAGTCACAGCACACCATTCCTGACCGAGCTGGTCGATTTGATACCTTTTTTGTGTTTATGCGACCAAAACTGAGAAAGTGGCCTTCTCAGTCAATTAAACACAGTATGTCTGGATGTTCAGGATGATTCAGGCTGATAAAGTGATTCAGCCTCCAGAGAAACGCAGAGTGTCAAACAGGCGAGGACCTCTGCTCATTAGCATAAACCACCCACGCTGTGATTACACACAGCTTTGAAGTCTGCAACATCTACGCCCACCATCGGTCCACGTTTGGACTCTCGTCCTCTCAACGAGAAAACGCTTCTGCGAGCAGAAAAACACGCTTGAGTGTGTGCAGAGTCCACTCGCAAAAACAATACGCGCTTGCAGATGTTTGTGCGCGCGGGTCTCATTATGCATGCGCGATTTATGTCAGTATTCTAATCCCATACTCTGAACCAGCAGTGTCCAGTCTAACAGTGAACACAGCGGACAGAACCTCTGAACCAGGGCAGGTGTCCAGTCTAACAGCGAACAAGGGACAGAACCTATGAACCAGCAGTGTCCAGTTTAACAGTGAACCACAGCGGACAAAACCTTCTGACCAGCCAGTGTCCCGTCTAACAGTGAACACAGCGACAGAACCTCTGAACCGGCAGTGTCCAGTCTAACAAGCGCACACAGCTTAACAAGAACCTCTGAACCGGCAGTGTCCAGTCTAACAGCGAACACAGTTAACGAACCCTGCAAACCGGCAGTGTCCAGTCTAACGCTGAACACACGGACAGAAACCTCTGAACCCAGCAGTGTCCAGTCTAACAGTGAACACAGCAGCAGAACCTCTGAACCAGCAGTGTCCAGTCTAACAGTGAACACAGTAACAGAACCTCTGAACCGGCAGTGTCCAGTCTAACAGTGAACACAGTAACAGAACCTCTGAACCGGCAGTGTCCAGTCTAACAGTGAACACAGCAACAGAACCTCTGAACCGGCAGTGTCCAGTCTAACAGTGAACACAGTAACAGAACCTCTGAACCGGCAGTGTCCAGTCTAACAGTGAACACAGTAACAGAACCTCTGAACCGGCAGTGTCCAGTCTAACAGTGAACACAGCGACAGAACCTCTGAACCAGCAGTGTCCAGTCTAACAGTGAACACAGCGACAGAACCTCTGAACCAGCAGTGTCCAGTCTAACAACACAGCGACAGAACCTCTGAACCAGCAGTGTCCAGTTTAACAGTGAACAGTAACAGAACCTCTGAACCGGCAGTGTCCAGTCTAACAGTGAACACAGTAACAGAACCTCTGAACCAGCAGTGTCCAGTCTAACAGTGAACACAGCGACAGAACCTCTGAACCAGCAGTGTCCAGTCTAACAGTGAACACAGCGACAGAACCTCTGAACCAGCAGTGTCCAGTCTAACAGCGAACACAGGAACAGAACCTCTGAACCAGCAGTGTCCAGTCTAACAGTGAACACAGCGACAGAACCTCTGAACCAGCAGTGTCCAGTCTAACAGTGAACACAGCGACAGAACCTCTGAACCGGCAGTGTCCAGTCTAACAGTGAACACAGTAACAGAACCTCTGAACCGGCAGTGTCCAGTCTAACAGTGAACACAGCAACAGAACCTCTGAACCGGCAGTGTCCAGTCTAACAGTGAACACAGTAACAGAACCTCTGAACCGGCAGTGTCCAGTCTAACAGTGAACACAGCGACAGAACCTCTGAACCAGCAGTGTCCAGTCTAACAGCGAACACAGCGACAGAACCTCTGAACCAGCAATGTCCAGTTTAACAGTGAACACAGTAACAGAACCTCTGAACCGGCAGTGTCCAGTCTAACAGTGAACACAGTAACAGAACCTCTGAACCAGCAGTGTCCAGTCTAACAGTGAACACAGCGACAGAACCTCTGAACCAGCAGTGTCCAGTCTAACAGCGAACACAGGAACAGAACCTCTGAACCAGCAGTGTCCAGTCTAACAGTGAACACAGCGACAGAACCTATGAACCAGCAGTGTCCAGTCTAACAGTGAACACAGCGACAGAACCTATGAACCAGCAGTGTCCAGTCTAACAGTGAACACAGCAACAGAACCTCTGATTCAGTTAGCATCAGTTAATTAGCGGTTAGCTACTTTTTATTTGTTTTTAAGTGTTTCTCTCTCTGGACTCGTCGACGGTCTCATCTTTGCTCCGTCGCTGCTCTCCGATTTTTTTTGAGCAGCAGTCGAGGTTACAGCTGAGGACTGCCATTCTGTGTGTGTGTGTGTGTGTGTGTGTGTGTGTGTGTGTGTGTGTGTGTGTGTGTTATATAACCTCCTCATTGTGTCTTTCAGCTTCCAGCACTTTGCCGGCCTGTGAACAGCAAAGCCGTGCTCTCATGAACGAGGCTCACGTTAATCGCCGGCCTCCGTGTTCGCCACCAGGCGTTCGGTGTTCGGCCTCCAGCCGAGCTCCACCCTCCCATGTTTACTCCTGACAGTGGTGTTTTACAGGACTAATGAAGGTGGATGCTCTGTGTGTAATTAGTTGTGATGTTTCTTGCGTTGCTCTCCTGTCACGCGAAGCTTTAGGCGCCCCCGGATTAAACGCACATCTGAGGGTAAAAATAGAAGCATGATAACACATCACATGTAAATACTGTATTTCTCATGCGTGTTTATTTATATGAATGGCGGCGGCCACGCTCGGGATTACAGAGCGGTTCGGGATTAGTCACGGATACGTTTTCGCCATCGGCTCTCTCGCCTCCCGTTAAAATGAGACGTCAATCAACGTGACAGCTGTGACGGCGAGCAAAGTTTTTTAATCTGCTGGAAGTTTTTCAGGATTTTAGGCTTAAAGTTAAAAATGCAACACGAGGCGTTCAGGGACCCACAAAACATCATCATCTCTCTGACGGTAAACTGAAGATCTCTGACCTCTGACCTCAGATTCGGCCTGTTTTCACGTCCCTGGCAGCAGCAGACGGCTTCCCCTAATCGGGCTCTGCCTGTTCGCCAAATTACCCAGCAGCCTCGGCTCTGCCAGAATTTTTGTCCAGACTACTGGACGGCGTCCCGCAGCTCGAGGACAGTCCACGTTATATCCGGCTAATTGATGCGTCCAGCAGATAACAAGGTTATTCTGGTGGGCAGCAAACAGCAGAGACCAGATCGTGGCACTGTGTGGACAAAAGTATGTGGACACCTGAACAGATGGATCATGAACTTCCCATCAGCCTCAGCGGGACTTTTGTGGTTGTCTGGTGATTGGAGGGTCACTGGTTTGAGTTTTGGCTCCTCCAGTCCAGATGAGCTTAGCATCAGTGTTAGCGCTTAGATATGAATGTGGCTAATTGCAACCATCTCGTTTCACTGACAGTGTGTTAGTGACGTCACCCACAGGTTTCTGCAGAGCTCCAAACAACGTGGATCATCTGACGCCTGGTTACTGAAACAAACCATCTGTGACCACGCCCACCTGTCAGTCAAAGCGTCCACGCTCTTAATCCTGCATAACTTTAAGCCTTAATATAATGTGAACAGGTGAGTTGTATATAAATTCACCCTCAGTACAGTTGTCATGAACGGGGAAATTAGCTACAGAGACCAAAACTGTTTTTTGTACCAGGCTGTAAACATGTTTATTTCTGCTGTGAAGTTGGACATTTGGACATGGGGACTTATGGAGACTGACTCACTTCTGGAGCCAGCCTCAGGTGGACGTTAGAGGAACTGCAGGTCACACACACGGATGTTTCCAGTTGGTGTCACTGTGTAAACTAAAGAGTCTCTGTCAGAGCTTAGTTTGTCCGTTTTGGGCTCCTGTAGATGTGAAGTGTCATTCTGAGGAACAGCTGATGTTATGAAGATTATATTCTGTAACTCTTTATTCAGCGTTCTGAGAGGCAACATTATAATGACGACCATATCAGTGGCTTCCTTCTGTCTGTTAACGTTTGTATTTGGAACATTTGGCTTTGTTGACTCTCATTTGGCCTCCAGCCATTATTAACATACATAACTGGAACATCTGCCCCAGAGTCTGTTCACAATATGAATAATAATAATGAATGTAAAACATAAAAACCCTCTCAGAGATCATTCATCGGCTCGCTGTGACTCTTTCTAGACAAACTAAAGTCTGTCCTTAGCAACCGTGAGCGCGCACGACGCCACAGCAGGCGACACAAACGAGTGGAGATGCTGATGGAGGCTGTAATTAGTGAGTTAAATCAGATGAGGCTAATCAAAGATGCATCGGCCCTCGGTCGACTGCGTCCAGATGCTGCACTGCTGGCAGTGTGTGTGTGTGTGTGTGTGTGTGTGTGTGTGTGTGTGTGTGTGTGTGTGTGTGTGTGTGTGTGTGTGTGTGTGTGTGTGTGTAGGTGAGTCCACGTGGAGCGGCAGGAACAGATTTTCATCCTGCAGCTCTCCGACACACAAACACACACACACACACACACACACACACACACGACACACACACACACGCTAAACGAGTGTTTTCTTTATGCAAGAAGCAAACTGTTGTCATGGTTACGAGGTCCAACATACTGTAGCCGGTCAGAACAAAACTAAACGTTACGTAATCCAACTGGATTCAGGCGGCGAGGAGACAGAGGAGCTGCTGACATGACTCAGCAAAAAGATGACGAATGAAGTCAGTTCCTCTAACGTCCACCTGAGGCTGGCTGCAGAACTGAGTCAGTCTCCATAAGTCCCCATGTCCAAATGTCACAGACAGACGGACACAACTCGCTCTGACGTCACAGAGTTTACACATTTACAGTCATGATGTTTTGCAGTTACGTCACGTCGACCCGGTCCGGTCGGTTTCTCAGGTTTCCTGCAGGTGTTTGTTCATAAACCTCTTCAGCACAGAGCTCTTCTAACTCCTGAAGATGAATCTCACATGTGAACTCCTGCAGGACTCACAGCTCACACTGAAGGTGGAGGTGAGAAACTATTCATATTTTTAGTTTGGAGTTAAAAACTGACGCTCAGCTGATCTCTGAAGCAGCTGCAGGCTGACAGAGGTGAGACGGGTCCAGACCGGAGATGTTCTGATGATCCAGAACACTTTGGAGGAATGTGCTGAAGAGGTTTCATCGCGTATGACTCAGTTATGATCAGAAACTGCTGTGAGACATTTCAAATGTTCCTGGATGAACACAACACTACGTGGTCAAAAGTATGTGGACACATCATCCTCTGCGATCACGTGATTCTGACACCACGCTCATTAACGTGCTGCTGTTTGTCCACCAGATGTTTGAGCTGCAGGGATTTAGTCTCATTCATCAGAGTTCAGACACAGAGCCGGACAAAAAGATGATGTATGAACCCGAACCCGAGACTTTAGTTTGACCTGCAGGGCAGGTGTTGGCATCACCGCAGACTTCTGCAGTTTTTAAGGACTGAACCTGTTTGAATGAAAGAGTTGAACGTTGAAACTTTGTGTCATTAAAGTATTTTAACAACAACGTCGTATTAATATAAAGTTTGTGAACATCAGAGCGAGCTGTGATGAAAAGATCATCGTGTGAGTCTGACAGGATGAGATGAAACCGTGTCATCAGTGCAGACACAACGTTACTGTTGTTCTGCATTATGAAAGATAAAGAAAGGACTACACACACACACACACACACACACACACTGTAAAGCTCAGTGTAATCTGCTTTGAAAGATTTTCAACTTGTCCTGCGAACAGAACAGAGACAGGTCAGAAACTAACTCAGTGTTCATTTTGTTCACACACACACACACACACACACACACAGGTCCAGGATGCTCTGACCTTCAAAATAAAAGCATTAGTTAAATTAAACGACTTAAACGTTCACACTGCTGTCATTTCCTGTAAACATGGATGTTGATTGGCGTTTACAGCAGCCAGCGTGCGTTAACAAAGCAGCTAGTGCTATTAGCTGGCATCAGCGTCTACCTTCCAGTGAACACGGCCGGACTGTACAGAACCTCTGAACCAGCAGTGTCCAGTCTAACAGTGAACACAGCGACAGAACCTCTGAACCAGCAGTGTCCAGTCTAACAGTGAACACAGCTACAGAACCTCTGAACCGGCAGTGTCCAGTCTAACAGTGAACACAGAGACAGAACCTCTGAACCGGCAGTGTCCAGTCTAACAGTGAACACAGCGACAGAACCTCTGAACCAGCAGTGTCCAGTCTAACAGTGAACACAGAGACAGAACCTCTGAACCAGCAGTGTCCAGTCTAACAGTGAACACAGAGACAGAACCTCTGAACCAGCAGTGTCCAGTCTAACAGTGAACACAGCGACAGAACCTCTGAACCAGCAGTGTCCAGTCTAACAGTGAACACAGCGACAGAACCTCTGAACCAGCAGTGTCCAGTCTAACAGTGAACACAGCGACAGAACCTCTGAACCAGCAGTGTCCAGTCTAACAGTGAACACAGCAGCAGAACCTCTGAACCAGCAGAGTCCAGTCTAACAGTGAACACAGCGACAGAACCTCTGAACCAGCAGAGTCCAGTCTAACAGTGAACACAGCGACAGAACCTCTGAACCGGCAGTGTCCAGTCTAACAGTGAACACAGCAGTCTACCAAAGCACTGGCTTCAAACCAGCTGGATCCTCACTGTTAGCTTTGTTATATAAACTTTAGTTTCCACCATGAAGTCTGTAAGTCACCTCGGTTCTGTCACGTTATTCAAGTTGGTACTTGAACCCGGTCCGTCCAGGATTCAATTAGCAACAGTTAATTGGCAATTAGCTACAGTCAGCTGCTACTTTCCAGCGTCTGATTGGTTGTCCAACCATTTCTGTAACTTCCTGCCACTCATCAGCTGACTGTGGGATCATGTGATCTGTACACTTTGGACTGAGTTTGTCCCTCGTGTGACTCCGTACAGGTGACATCAGTAACTCACATGTTGACCTTTGACACTGACCTGGTCCAGACGCTCTCTGTCCTCTGTCCTCTGTCCTCTGTCCTCTGTCCTCGGCTGGTTCTCATACTTCCATCATTAATGTTTTGTCTTTTCTTTTGAAGAAAACAGTGAAAGAATCATAAAGAAGGCTAAAAAATCTCTCCAGGTCCAGTGAGAGCGGGTCGGACTCTGTTAGAAAGAACCTGAGTGTCTTTAATCTACAGCAGACTGTGGGAGGAAACATCATGAGAACATGAGGGTATGAAAATAAAGATTTGGCCTCAGGTCACCGGATGTGGACTCCTACTTTATGTACAAGAGTTCTGATGGTCCCGTTAATCCCGTCCGTCCTGATGACGTGCTGTCCCACTTTGCACGCTCACTTTTAGGTGTTGCATCACGTGCACTCTGTTTGTTCCAGCTGATGGAGGATTACCACGCAGACCTCTTAAACTCCCTGTTGATCCTCTGCTGCGCACTTTAGACCCATTACCGGGAGTTTATTCTACACAACTACAAACGAACACTTTGTCTGGCCTCCGTGCGTGCGTGAGTGCGTGCGTGAGTGCGTGCGTGCGTGCGGGGCTACAGGTCGGTCTCCCGCGTGTCCAGGCAGAAGGCGTACAGAGACCGCTTCAGGTCCGCGCTGCTGTTCGCTTTAATGTTCGCCTTCTCCACCGGAGCCGTCCCGTCGTTGTTCTCCGCGTTCTCCTGCGACGCTTTGCTGCCCTTGCGCTTCAGTTCGGGGCTGGTTCGGCCGCTGTTGGGCTCGTCCTTCAGGGAGGACTGGTCCTGATCCGTCTCCCGGTGGTAGAAGTAGTTGAAGTTGGACACGATGACCGGCACCGGGAGCGCGATGGTCAGCACGCCGGCGATGGCGCACAGGGAGCCCACGATCTTCCCGCCGACCGTCACCGGCCTCATGTCGCCGTAGCCGACGGTTGTCATGGTGACCACGGCCCACCAGAACGCGTCCGGGATGCTGGAGAAGTGAGACTCGGGCTCGTCCGCCTCCGCGAAGTACACGGCGCTGGAGAAGAGGATGACTCCGATGAAGAGGAAGAAGATGAGCAGGCCCAGCTCCCGCATGCTGGCCTTGAGAGTCTGGCCCAGGATCTGGAGCCCCTTGGAGTGTCTGGAGAGCTTGAAGATCCGGAAGACCCGGACCAGGCGGATGACCCTGAGGATGGCCAGAGACATGGCCTGCTGCCCGTTCTGGTGCTCCTGGCCCTGCTGCTCCGCCAGCTCCGTGCCCACGGTGATGAAGTAAGGCATGATGGACATGATGTCGATGATGTTCATGATGGTCTTGGAGAACTCGGACTTTGCTGGGACACGCGAAGAAGCGCACGAACAGCTCGAAGGTGAACCAGATGACGCACGTGGTCTCGATGATGAAGAAGGGGTCTGTGAAGGTGAGGGACGGCCGGGGCGCGGTGCTGTTGTCCGGTCGGCTGGTGACCGGCAGCTCCCTCTCGTCCCTGAACTCCGGCAGCGTCTCCAGGCAGAAGGTGATGATGGAGATGGTGATGACGATCACGGACACGATGGCGATGCCCCGAGCCGGGCTCGAGCTCTCCGGATACTCGAAGATGAGCCAGACCTGCTTCTGGAACTCGTTCTGGGGCAGCGGCTTCTCCTCCTCCTTGATGAAGCCCTCATCCTCTCGGAACCGCTCCATGGCCTCCTCCCCCAGCTGATAGAACCGGATCTCATCCGCGAACACGTCGATGGACACGTTGACAGGTCTCCGGATCTTCCCTCCGGACTGATAAAAGTACAGAATCCCGTCAAAGCTCGGCCGGTTCCGGTCGAAGAAGTACTCGTTCCGGAGCGGGTCGAAGTATTTGATCCTCTTGGCGGGATCTCCGAGTAAAGTATCAGGGAACTGGTTCAGGGTGCCCAGCTGGGTCTCGTACCTCAGGCCGGCTATGTTGATGAGCACCCTCTCGTTGCTCTCCGTGTCCATGTCCATGTCCAGCAGGTCCTCGTCGAACAGGTGAGGACTGTGGTCCGCGCGTAAAAGCGCATCCATGGCGTTCTCGCTGCAGCTGAAGGTGTTGTTCATGTCGTTGATTTTCCACGAGCTCTGCTGCTGATGAGGAGGATGATGATGATGAAGAGGAGGAGGAGGAGGAGGAGGAGGACTCCCTCGGGTGTTCAGCTCTTTACCGTAGTCCTCACCAAGTCCAGTTTGAACGAAGCCCGGCTGAGGCACATCCAGCGCGTTCCGGCAGCTCTCCTCGGCATTGTTGCCTCCTCCACCTCCACCGCTCCCTTTGGCGCCTCCGTTCTCAAAACTCACCAAGGCTATCTCCATTCCGCAGCCATCCACCGTTAACGTGTGCAGAACATCTCAGACTTGTTGATCCATCCCCAGAAAAAGTTCAACAGATGGAGAGCGGGTCGGATCACGGCCGGTCCTCTCTGCCGTCCTTCATGCGGGAGCGCTGCTGTCGATTCAGGCTCTGCTGGATGAAGTGAGACCAGAAGAGGAGAGGAGAGGAGGACCCGGATGAGAGAGAGGGAGAGAGAGAGAGAGAGAGAGAGAGAGAGAGAGAGAGAGAGAGAGAGGCTGTGATGATTATTCCTGACGTCAAAAGTGCTGTCAGACCGTTTACCGCCTCTGAAAGTGTCTGTGGACGAGAGACAGGCTGTCTCCATCTCTGTCTGTCTGTCTCTGGGGGCGGGCACGCGCTTCACTTCATTTTCTGGGTTTATGTAAACAAAGTGCACGAGCTGCTGGACACATGCACATTTTAATTTTTGTCATTTTATGACAAAAGAAACTGCAGGACAACAAATATTAACATCATTTAAAGTACCAGTGTCGTGCCAGAACCGGAGCTGAGCTCAGCAGCCTCAACTACGTCCAGGTTTTAGACAGTCTGCGGGGACGTCACGGAGACTACGTCCAGGTTTTAGACAGTCTGCGAGGACGTCACGGAGACTACGTCCAGGTTTTAGACAGTCTGCGGGGACGTCACAGAGACTACGTCCAGGTTTTAGACAGTCTGCGGGGACGTCACGGAGACTACGTCCAGGTTTTAGACAGTCTGCGGGGACGTCACGGAGACTACGTCCAGGTTTTAGACAGTCTGCGGGGACGTCACGGAGACTACGTCCAGGTTTTAGACAGTCTGCGGGGACGTCACAGAGGCTACGTCCAGGTTTTAGACAGTCTGCGGGGACGTCACGGAGACTACATCCAGGTTTTAGACAGTCTGCGGGGACGTCACGGAGACTACGTCCAGGTTTTAGACAGTCTGCGGGGACGTCACGGAGACTACGTCCAGGTTTTAGACAGTCTGCGGGGACGTCACGGAGACTACGTCCAGGTTTTAGACAGTCTGCGGGGACGTCACGGAGACTACGTCCAGGTTTTAGACAGTCTTCGGGGACGTCACTGAGACTACGTCCAGGTTTTAGACAGTCTGCGGGGACGTCACGGAGACTACGTCCAGGTTTTAGACAGTCTGCGGGGACGTCACGGAGACTACGTCCAGGTTTTAGACAGTCTGCGGGACGTTTCACATCATGATTGACAGCTGAACCTTGCTCAGGATTGGCTGGCTTCAGCAGCCGGCGTGTCAGATATTACGTCGTCCATCTTGTACAGTCCATGCTGCAGACTGTTGAATATTTAAGCAGAAACATGATTTTCCTTCATCAGAATAAAAGTTTCCTAAACACCATCATGGATATGTTTATTATATTTCACATCAGGATGTTGTAACACAGCCTTTCACTGCACATGAACACACTATAAATCAGCCGTAAGACGCCACATCACCGAGAAATATCTGCAGAAGTGGTTTGAAACAAACACGATGAGCTCAACTCTCTCTCCTCGTTCACTGTCCACGTCTCCTCCTCCTCTTTCGTGGTCGTCGTCCGCATGACAAACACGATAAAGTTTATTGTAAAAACATCCTAATGGCTGTATCCAGTGCGTGAAATCGCAGCGTTGCCAGTGGCCAGTCACACAGTGAGATGGATGTTAGTGAGTTATTATTCCTGGCTGCGGTCTGAGGACAGTGCACTAATCCAGGGGCGGGGAGATGCACATAGTTCTTATCATGATGAGGCTGCAGCATTAGATAAGGAAAAGGATAAATATAGTGCTCGTGCTTTGTTTTCCTAATCCACCCACAGGGCTAAGAAACTAACCTTTTAAATAGGTCACCTTCTCTGCTTTTAGAAACCAACACACTCAGCCTCCGAGTGTGTGTGTGTGTGTGTGTTGTCCTTTGTGAAGGCCAGCTCAGGGTTTGAATGTTCAGAGTGAGCACAGTTTGGATGGAGCTCGCTTAAAGCGTCAGATAAAAAAAAAAAAATCATAAATCAGCTCGACGTCTTTCAGCCAGTCCCACGTTCACTCAGTACGTCCAGGCACAGCTTCAGAACTTTATTCAAACTGGGTCAGATTTTAGACACAATATATACACAGGTACCTGAACTGACTCAGCCCAGGATGCCAGGAGCCAAACCCGACAAGAAAACCACCTCGGTAGACTGCTGTGTTCACTGTTAGACTGGACACTGCTGGTTCAGAGGTTCTGTCGCTGTGTTCACTGTTAGACTGGACACTGCTGGTTCAGAGGTTCTGTCGCTGTGTTCACTGTTAGACTGGACACTGCCGGTTCAGAGGTTCTGTCGCTGTGTTCGCTGTTAGACTGGACACTGCTGGTTCAGAGGTTCTGTCTCTGTGTTCACTGTTAGACTGGACACTGCCGGTTCAGAGGTTCTGTCGCTGTGTTCACTGTTAGACTGGACACTGCTGGTTCAGAGGTTCTGTTGCTGTGTTCACTGTTAGACTGGACACTGTCGGTTCAGAGGTTCTGTCGCTGTGTTCGCTGTTAGACTGGACACTGCTGGTTCAGAGGTTCTGTTGCTGTGTTCACTGTTAGACTGGACACTGTCGGTTCAGAGGTTCTGTCGCTGTGTTCACTGTTAGACTGGACACTGCCGGTTCAGAGGTTCTGTCGCTGTGTTCACTGTTAGACTGGACACTGCCGGTTCAGAGGTTCTGTCGCTGTGTTCACTGTTAGACTGGACACTGCCGGTTCAGAGGTTCTGCTGCTGTGTTCACTGTTAGACTGGACACTGCCGGTTCAGAGGTTCTGTCGCTGTGTTCACTGTTAGACTGGACACTGCCGGTTCAGAGGTTCTGTCGCTGTGTTCACTGTTAGACTGGACACTGCCGGTTCACAGGTTCTGCTGCTGTGTTCACTGTTAGACTGGACACTGCCGGTTCAGAGGTTCTGTCGCTGTGTTCACTGTTAGACTGGACACTGCCGGTTCAGAGGTTCTGCTGCTGTGTTCACTGTTAGACTGGACACTGCTGGTTCAGAGGTTCTCTCGCTGTGTTCACTGTTAGACTGGACACTGCCGGTTCAGAGGTTCTGTCGCTGTGTTCGCTGTTAGACTGGACATCACCACCATTTTTAAATCATAAGTTCGTGATAATAAACTCTGACCTGTCTTTACAGCAGAGACGAACACGAGTTTCCAGGATGAGGAAACATCTGGATGAACAGCAGTGAGTGTGGCCCCGGGGCCCGACCCTCCGTCCACATGAGGAGGACTCGAACACAAAGACAACAAAAAGAAGAGGAGCAGTGAAAGAGAGGAGTGGATGGAGCTCGTCATGTGGAAGCAGGTCTTTGTGCTTGGGCTGTAAGGAAATGGATTGATGTGCATTAAGGATGTTTGAACACACAGAGAGCCTCTGAGGTTATATAAGATTATATAAGACGAGAATATGAAACATAAAAACAGAAACACGATGAGAAACAAGTCTGAACACACACCGACATTAAAACACATTGGAACACATTAATATATGCAGAATTACGTGTAGGAATATGAATTGACGTACTATTAGTTATAGTATCTACATGCTTCTGCCATAACTCCTTTAATACTCTATACAAGTAGTATAAAGCTGGGTGACGTCATTATGAGACCTCAGAAGTTTGTTACATGTCTAAAACCCGTAGTCTCCGTGACGTCCCCGCAGACTGTCTAAAACCTGGACGTAGTCTCCGTGACGTCCACTCAGACTGTTTAAAACCTGGACGTAGTCTCCGTGACGTCCCTGCAGATTGTCTAAAACCTGGACGTAGTCTCCGTGACGTCCCCGCAGACTGTCTAAAACATGGACGTAGTCTCCGTGACGTCCCTGCAGATTGTCTAAAACCTGGACGTAGTCTCTGTGACGTCCCCACAGACTGTCTAAAACCTGGACGTAGTCTCCGTGACGTCCCCGCAGACTGTCTAAAACCTGTAGTCTCCAAGACGTCCCCACAGACTGTCTAAAACCTGGACGTAGTCTCCGTGACGTCCCCGCAGATTGTCTAAAACCTGGACGTAGTCTCCGTGACGTCCCCACAGACTGTCTAAAACCTGGACGTAGTCTCCGTGACGTCCCCGCAGACTGTCTAAAACCTGGACGTAGTCTCCGTGACGTCCCCGCAGACTGTCTAAAACCTGTAGTCTCCAAGACGTCCCCACAGACTGTCTAAAACCTGGACGTAGTCTCCGTGACGTCCCCTAAGACTGTCTAAAACCTGGA
>JAFMOB010000554.1:40000-151350 GCA_018985215.1 Larimichthys polyactis
TTGATAATGTATGTGAATGTTTTTCATGGCTCCTGTTGTTTCTCTTCATTGTGTTTAACATCTTTGTACCTTTGTCTCGTGTCACGTGTTCATGTGTCATTACAGCGTCACACGTGGGGCCGTGACTCAGAAAAATGATTTGACGGTAACGGTTCGAGCTCCAGCGTGTCCCGGAGGCTCGGTCGGCCTCATTTTTAATGACGGGACGTTTGTGTTTTATTTTTATGATCTCGTCATCCATCAATAAAACACAGAAACCTCACACACACACACACACACACACACACACACACACACCGTGTCTAACATCTCCTGTCCTCTCAGGCTGTTGTTTGTTCTCCATCCTCTCCTCCCTCACTCAGTTTTTTTGACATCTCCACACGGGTTGCCATGGCGACACGCTGTAGTATTCGCCTGTTGCCAGGGCTCGTCTCCACGCGAGCGCAGCATCCCTCCCACGGCGACGTGATGTGACGGACCGTGAACGTGTTTCTGATGTTTGGACCTGCAGCGCCGCTGTGCAGCCACAAGGTGGAGCCGGAGGACTACAGGACGAGTGTGTGTGTGTGTGTGTGTGTGTGTGTGTGTGTGTGTGTGTGTGTGTGTGTATGTTACTCTCATAACTGCAACCACGGTGTGCTGTTATGAAGGAGAGGCGATGAGGACAGATGTGAAGGAGAGGCGATGAGGACAGATGTGAAGGAGAGGAGATGAGGACAGATGTGAAGGAGAGGCGATGAGGACAGATGTGAAGGAGAGGTGATGAGGACAGATGTGAAGGAGAGGAGATGAGGACAGATGTGAAGGAGAGGCGATGAGGACAGATGTGAAGGAGAGGAGATGAGGACAGATGTGATGAGGACAGATGTGAAGGAGAGGAGATGAGGACAGATGTGAAGGAGAGGTGATGAGGACAGATGGAGATGTGAAGGAGAGGTGATGAGGACAGATGTGAAGAGAGAGGTGATGAGGACAGATGTGAAGGAGAGGTGATGAGACAGCATGTGAAGGAGAGGTGATGAGGACAGATGTTGAAGGAGAGGTGATGAGGAGTAGGCACGTCGAATGCTCTCACTCTAGACTACGTCATGAAGCGACGGATGAATGTTGACGTTGACTCTGTGGTAAAAATACAAAGCCAGAAGATGGACTACACACACGCTCCTCTGAGATCCTTCCTTATCCTCACCCCCTCCTGCTCCATCATGCCGTGTGCCTCGTTGAAGCTGCTTTACTTTCACCCACTGCAGCTCCACAGCCTGTGATGGTCTTGTGGTGTTTGTGTGCAGTTCTCTGTACTCACGTCCAGCCGCCTCTCTGACTTCACTTCGTACTACAGATGAGTGTCTTCCTGTCTCTCATGTCCTCCACCTGTCCTAAAGACAACAACGCTTCAATCGTCTCTTGGAAATTGTAATCTGATTACTGGCTGTCACTGGCTCCATCTGTGTAAATGTAAATACTCCCCGTACTTTCCTTCTCTGCACTTATGAAATGAGGTTTTCTTTCTTCCCGTCATGTTCCATATCTGCAAAGCCACACTTTCTTCCTGTGGCGTCCGCTCCTCTGCACAGGTGTGACAGGACTGTCAAAATAAAATGCAGAGACACAAACACTTCAAAATAAAGATGAAGACAAAAAAAATTCAGTTTGTGATTATATAAATAATATTTGATGTTGATTTGAGCATTAAGGTCAAAATCTGAATGAATCCATTCAGACACTGTGTTCGGATCAGATGAACTCTGCTGTGGTCTGACTCGTACCTGAGCTGATTCCATCCTTCCTGCTGCTCCGTGTTGGACGTCCTGCAGACTGCTCTGTGCTTTCTCTGAGTGTTAGGTTAAGACCTGCTGATGCAGAGCTCACGATGACCCAGAAAACTTCACCAAGAAAGAAGCAGAGAGAGAAGTTTGCAGTCGTGACTTTTACCTTCAGTCATGAGAAGCTCAGCAGGTCAGATGTCTCCACATGATGACGTCCTCTCTCACTGAACAGTCCGTCCTCAAACGTTGTCCAAACCGTCCTCGTATTGTTCTTCTTCTCTTATTCTTCACAGCTCCTATTTTTAGAGTTCTGTCTTTGAAGGTCCGGTCCTGCAGATCCGGTATCTGCTGTCAGCGTGTTGAAGACACGTCGTCTCGTCCCGTGGAGAGCTCGCTGCAGGACGAAGAGCCCGAGAGACGAAAGCAACAACGACAAACACAAAGCTTCACGTTTACTCTGTGTGTGTGTGTGTGTGTGTGTGTGTGTGTGTGTGTGTGTGTGTGTGTGAGTGTGTGTGAGTGTGTGCCAAGTGGCTCTTGGGTTTGTTTTCCTGCTTGCTTTAACTGTGGAGTGTCTCACACACACACACACACACACACACACACACACACACACACACACACACACACACACACAGTCTCAGGTGGCAAAATCAGCTGTTGGGTTTTGCACTTTGCACCTTGTAACTCAAGAGTTTGAGCACACACACACACACACACACACACATGCGTACGCGCACACGCACACGCACACACACACGCACACGCACACACGGCTCTGTATCATCCATCATTTAAAGGCCTGCTTCACAGAGCTTTGTTTGGTATCAATCATTCAGCCTTGTTGTCCACATGCCAGCGGGCGGCTGACACACTGCTGGCTGCTGGAAAAAGGTTATTTAAACCGACAGCGTGCAGCCGTCTGTCGAGTTCACGACACTGAATGAAACGTTTGATTTGACCTCAGCCAGGTAAATCTGACGTCTGTGACCTCCTGCTGACCCACACTGACCTGAGATCAGGTGATCCACACTGACCTGAGATCAGGTGATCCACACTGACCTGAGATCAGGTGATCCACACTGACCTGAGATCAGGTGATCCACACTGACCTGAGATCAGGTGATCCACACTGACCTGAGATCAGGTGATCCACACTGACCTGAGATCTGAACGGTGTCTTTGAGAAGTACGTAACGCTTCACGGCACTAAGTCACACAGCACCAACTGTTTGACTGATTCTGGTGAAGCTGGATCATATTTTAAGCTCTTCACTCTTTGAAATACAAAACGAAGTACTTCAAAGTTGTACTTGTACCACAGCGCTGTAGAAACATGTTGTGATTGAAGATGATGACGAGGCGGTTCTGGCCCAGTCCGCTCGGCTGACAGCAGACAGGTGCTGCAGGACTCGTAAAGTTCAGACTCATGGAAAAAGTTCACGGGCACGTTCACAGACACGTGAAGATCACATGCTGAGACAGGTGATGGCAGACAGACAGACAGGCAGGCAGGCAGGCAGACAGACAGACAGACAGGCAGACAGACAGACAGGCAGGGAGACAGACAGACAGACAGACAGACAGACAGACAGGCAGACAGACAGACAGACAGACAGACAGACAGACAGATAGGCAGGGAGACAGACAGACAGACAGACAGACAGGCAGACAGACAGACAGGGAGACAGACAGACAGACAGACAGACAGATAGGCAGGGAGACAGACAGAGAGACAGACAGACAGACAGACAGAGAGATAGGCAGGGAGACAGACAGACAGACAGATAGGCAGGGAGACAGACAGAAAGACAGAGAGACAGACAGACAGACAGATAGGCAGGGAGACAGACAGAGACAGACAGACAGACAGACAGACAGACAGACAGACAGACAGACAGACAGGCAGACAGACAGGCTGTGTTGTCGCTGTGTTCACTGTTGGACTGGACTCTGCTGGGTCAGAGGTTCTGTTCGTTTTGTAAATAGACCACAAGAACAAAACAAGGAGCTAAAAGAAGCTAAAAGGTTCATAATGGGTCTCGGTGCTTGATCTTTTGATACTCTAAGCTCTTCTTCTCCTCTTACAGCCGACTTGTACAGTAGAGGCAGTGCTGCAGAAGAAAGTACAGATGTGAATATTTTATGACTTAATATGATACAAGAAGGAAACAGGACACCAGACTAAGAGGAGCTCCTTCCACCACGCTGCCCAGCGAGCAGAGGTCGATGTCGGGCAGAGTTTCCTCATTTGTCAGAGCAAAACGCTCCGACATGAAGACGGCGCGTCGACAGGTCCTCACAGCTGACGCAGGACCGGGTGTGATTAGCAAATTTGCATTAAAGTTCAATATTATTACTAATTATATTATTAATATTATCTTATTATTATTATATGAACTAATGTTATTTACTTTCTCTTGTGGCCTCGTGTCTAGTTTTAAAGTTTTAGGATTTAGAAAGTCGTCGTTAGTTTGATGTAAATGTGATTTACAGTCTCCTGAAACATGAAATTATTCATGTAAATGTGCATCATCATCATCCTCCATCACAGGATTAATAGAGTGAATATTAACAGACACACTGGTGCAGAGCTGGTGCTGGTTCTGGTCCCTTCATGCTGTGAGCCCATATGGACGCTGGTGTTGGCGCTCAGAGCTCTGTGTCAGCAGACAGAGATGAAACCCAATGAGCCAACTGTTTGTTCTCTGCTGTGTCAGCCTGTCTGGAGTTCAGTGTTGAAGGGCCGGGCTGGGCCGGGTCGGGCTGGGCCAGGCCGGGCCGTGCTGGGCTGGGCCGGGCTGGGTTCCCCTGGCTCTCCTCCTCTCTGCCTGAATAGATGGATGGGTGCTCAGGTAAGAGCTGGATCGCTGCAGTGGAAAATGAAACTCGAGGAGACAGCCGGGCTATTAGGTTAGCCGTGTCTGTATGTCTGCATAAGAGAGGGAGAGTGGATGCATGTGGGTGGAGGTGAGTGGATGCATGTGGGTGGAGGTGAGTGGGTGTTTGCAGCACACATCATACATCAGCTTTTCAAGGTCGCTGATTTTCAGCTGTTTGTGTTCAAGCTGAGATCTCTGAAGCTTTTATTGGATTTTATTCTGCTCAAAAGTTCTGTTTGATTTCTTTATTAAAAAAAATCCACCAGACCAAAACCTCTGAACCAGCAGTGTCCAGTCTAACAGTGAACACAGCGACAGAACCTCTGAACCGGCAGTGTCCAGTCTAACAGTGAACACAGCGACAGAACCTCTGAACCGGCAGTGTCCAGTCTAACAGTGAACACAGCGACAGAACCTCTGAACCGGCAGTGTCCAGTCTAACAGTGAACACAGCGACAGAACCTCTGAACCAGCAGTGTCCAGTCTAACAGTGAACACAGCGACAGAACTCTGAACCGGCAGTGTCCAGTCTAACAGTGAACACAGCGACAGAACCTCTGAACCAGCAGTGTCCAGTCTAACAGTGAACACGTAACAGAACCTCTGAACCAGCAGTGTCCAGTCTAACAGTGAACACAGACAGAACCTCTGAACCGGCAGTGTCCAGTCTAACAGTGAACACAGCGACAGAACCTCTGAACCAGCAGTGTCCAGTCCTAACAGTGAACACAGCGACAGAACCTCTGAACCGGCAGTGTCCAGTCTAACAGTGAACACAGCAGCAGAACCTCTGAACCAGCAGTGTCCAGTCTAACAGTGACACAGCGACAGAACCTCTGAACCGGCAGTGTCCAGTCTAACATTGAACACAGCGACAGAACCTCTGAACCAGCAGTGTCCAGTCTAACAGTGAACACAGCGACAGAACCTCTGAACCAGCAGTGTCCGTCTAACAGTGAACACAGTAACAGAACCTCTGAACCGGCAGTGTCCAGTCTAACAGGAACACAACAACAGAACCTCTGAACCGGCAGTGGTCCAGTCTAACAGTGAACACAGCAGCAGAACCTCTGAACCAGCAGTGTCCAGTCTAACAGTGACACAGCGACAGAACCTCTGAACCGGCAGTGGTCCAGTCTAACAGTGACACAGCGACAGGAACCTCTGAACCAGCAGTGTCCAGTCTAACAGTGATCACAGCGACAGAACCTCTGAACCAGCAGTGTCCAGTCTAACAGTGAACACAGCAGCCTATCGAGCTGGTTTCTTGCCGGGTTTGGCTCCTGGCGTCCCGGGCTGAGTCAGCTCAGTTAGCTGCACAGAGAGCAGACGTGACGTTGAGGTGTTGTGGTTCCGTCACGTGATGGAGCTTCTCCTCGTTCTTCCTGAATATTTCCAGTGGATCAGGTTTCAGTCAGATCAGCCTGCTGGCAGATTTCCACTCCAACAATAGAGAGAGCGAGCGGCTCTCAATAATTGAGCAGAGCTCGACCCTTCAGCTCAGCCGACGTTACACAACCAGTGTTGGACTCCATCATCCATCCATCCATCTATCATCTATTCATCCTCCTGTCCACACATCCAGTCTGTCCATGCGTCCATCTCGCCAACATTTCATGTAGCAGTCTATTTATAGGGTGAAGCAGTGAAGTGATGTAGCTCTCTGTAGCCCTGCAGCAGGTCCGACCATCGTGGTGACCTCAGACACATGAAGGCGCGTTGACACGACCACGCCGTGCAGAATCATCTGAGCTCCAGCATCTGTGCCCGCTGGAATTCAGCTTCACATTTTAGTTTGTCCATCACTGAAGCCGAGGTCGACTGTTGGCTGTGACCTGCGAGAAGTTCAACCAGCCAATCAGACGCTCAGACCGTCTGAGACGGAGATGTGAACTGTAATCTAAACTCTGTTCATGAATCAGCTTCAAAATCTGAGTCTGCAAAACACAGGAATGAAGAAGTTTCATTTGGTTTGTGTCAGTCGGTGCAGAGACACAGACAGTGAATGAGAGCGAGCGAGCGTTCAACACAAACAGACTCCATCTACAGAAATGTCACGTTAGTGTCCGTGCTGTTACATTCCTCCTCCTCCTCCTCTTCCTCCTCCTCCTCCTCCTCCTCCTCCTCCTCCTCCTCTCCTCCTCCTCCTCCTCCTCCTCCTCCTCCTCCTCCTCCTCCTCCTCTTCCTCCTCCTCCTCCTCCTCCTCCTCCTCCTCCTCCTCCTCCTCCTCTTCTCCTCCTCTTCCTCCTCCTCCTCCTCCTCCTCCTCCTCTTCCTCCTCCTCTTCCTCCTCCTCCTCCTCCTCCTCCTCCTCCTCCTCCTCCTCTGGATCTCCCTCTGCTTCGTCCTCCCACACTAACCTAACATGCTCTCTGCTCCAGGCTCCACACACACACACACACACACACACACACACACACACACACACAACACACAGTGGTTTACTGTATGCTGCAGTCTCAGTGATTCATGCAAAAACAAAACAACAGAGGAAGCAGCAGATTCAAATCCAGAGACGTGAAGAAGAAGGAACGTTCAACACAGATTAGCTTAGCACAAACACCGATCCTACATGACGAAGAGAAGACAGGAGACCAGGAGAAACCTGGTTCTTCATGGTTCTTCATGGTTCTTCATGGTTCTTCATGGTTCTTCATGGTTCTTCATGCTTCATGTTTCTTCATGGTTCTTCATGGTTCTTCATGCTTCATGTTTCTTCATGTTTCTTCATGGTTCTTCATGGTTCTTCATGTTCATGTTGAACATTTTCTCCTTTAAGCTTAAGGACCCAAAGATGAAGCACAAGATTCTAACTTCCAGATAAGCTCTCTGTTAACTCGACTGATCATGAAATGAATGAATCGTGCAGACTTTCCAATCCTGAACATGAAACGAGTCATTTCGTGGTGTTCTTCAAAGCTCATGGGGGGTTGACTTTCCACCTGACCTCCACCTCGCTGGACATTTACAGGGGCAAATAAAGAAACATCATTCTTTAAGATGGAGAAACATCTAACTTACACCTCCTACCCAATGACATCACACAGAGAGAAAGCTCTGATTGGTCAGACATGTAGTCCGTCACATCTCTCAGCCGATTCACGCCGAGAATTTACGACCCCGTAATCACCTCACACATGGAACACACATGATCATCCTGAAGGTTTTATGGCTCCGTGTGTCGGATGAACTGTAGGTCAGTTTATATGGAGATGTGTGCGGACTGATCCGGTGTCAGTGCTGTTGTTGTGGTTGTGTAGTTCGACACAGTGTGTTGTTGTGGTGGTAGTACGACACAGGTGTTGTTGTGGTGTGTAGTCCGACACAGGGCGTTGTTGTGGTCGTGTAGTACGACACAGTGTGTTGTTGTGGTCGTGTAGTACGACACAGTGTGTGTTGTGGTGTGTAGTCCGACACAGTGTGTTTTTGTGGTCGTGTAGTACGACACAGTGTGTTGTGTAGTCGACACAGGGGTTGTTTGTTGGTGTAGTACGACCAGTGTTTGTTGTGGTCGTGTAGTACGACACAGTGTGTTGTTTGTGGTCGTGTAGTACGACACAGTGTGTTGTTGTGGTCGTGTAGTACGACCAGTGTGTTGTTGTGGTCGTGTAGTACGACACAGTGTGTTGTTTTGTGGTCGTGTAGTACGACACAGTGTGTTGTTGTGGTTGTGTAGTTCGACACAGTGTGTTGTTGTGGTCGTGTAGTACGACACAGTGTGTTGTTGTGGTCGTGTAGTTCGACACAGTGTGTTGTTGTGGTTGTGTAGTTCGACACAGTGTGTTGTTGTGGTCGTGTAGTACGACACAGTGTGTTGTTGTGGTTGTGTAGTATGACACAGTGTGTTGTTGTGGTTGTGTAGTACGACACAGTGTGTTGTTGTGGTTGTGTAGTATGACACAGTGTGTTGTTGTGGTTGTGTAGTTCGACACAGTGTGTTGTTGTGGTCGTGTAGTTCGACACAGTGTGTTGTTGTGGTTGTGTAGTACGACACAGTGTGTTGTTGTGGCAGTGTGTTTGTGTGGTTGTGTAGTTCGCCACAGTGTGTTTTTGTGGTTGTGTAGTTCGACACATGTGGTGGTTGTGGTTGTATTACAGTGTGGTTGTGGTGTGTAGTACGACACAGTGTGTTGGTTGGAGGCTGTTACTACTCAGTCATATTCTTATCTCGTCTCTGACTCAGATGTTTGGCTGCAGCCCACAGAGCAGCTCCAACAACGTTCACACTGCGGAGAAGCTTGTGGACGTTAACGTCTCCAGAGCTGAAGAGCCGTGTCCTCCATGTCCACCCTTTGACTATTTCCTTTCCTTAACTTCCTGTCAGCTCCTTCCTTATCTCTCCTTTTCTCTTCTTTCCTCCGTCAGCGTCCTCTTCGCTCTCTTCACCTCTGCCTTCATGTCCATCAAAGCTGCTGAGCCCAGTTACATTGCCTGCTTGCCCAGCTCCGGTTCTGGCACGACACGAGCTCCTCTCACTGCCCCGGGGCTCTGAGAGGTACAAACTGAGCTAACATCAGCTAACAGCAGCTACAGTTGGCAGCAGGTTACTTCACTGTGCAGCATCATCAGGATTTAACTTCCTTCTTGTCGGTTTTATTTTCGGTTTGTTGACGTCACATCATCCATAAGAATCTTTCAGTCTTAAAGTCCTGACCGTGTAATCCAACACTGGAACATGAATGAACTGAAGTAGCTGCTGTTGTTTCTGTCACACCATGTTCAGGTTCATGTTGTTCAGCCGGTCTGCTGACACTCGGAGCTGCTTCACATACCGGACTATTTTAGAGAGCTCACACCTGAACGTGCTCCAACATTTGTTTGCTCCTTGACTTTGACTTTGACAGGAAGTAGAATCCTGTAAAGTAAAGTTATCTAATGATCTGAAGCTACTGTTCCAAATATAATTATTATGAACAGAAGACACGTGGATTGTAATCTTTAAAAGAAAAAAAAAAATTACATTTATGGACAAAATTGATCAAAAAGTAGATTTTAGACTTTTAGGTTTTAGACAGTCTGCGGGGACGTCTCAGAGACTATGTCAGGTTTTAGACAGTCTGCGGGGACGTCTCAGAGACTATGTCAGGTTTTAGACAGTCTGCGGGGACGTCACAGAGACTACGTCCAGGTTTTAGACAGTCTGCGGGGACGTCACAGAGACTACGTCCAGGTTTTAGACAGTCTGCGGGGACGTCACGGAGACTACGTCCAGGTTTTAGACACACTGCGGGGACGTCTCAGAGACTACGTCCAGGTTTTAGACAGTCTATGGGGACATCACGGAGACTACGTCCAGGTTTTAGACAGTCTGCGGGGACGTCACAGAGACTACGTCCAGGTTTTAGACAGTCTGCGGGGACGTCACGGAGACTACGTCCAGGTTTTAGACAGTCTGCGGGGACGTCACGGAGACTACGTCCAGGTTTTAGACAGTCTGCGAGGACGTCACAGAGACTACGTCCAGGTTTTAGACAGTCTGCGAGGACGTCACAGAGACTACGTCCAGGTTTGAGACAGTCTTTGGGTCTTTGTGGTTGTAGTTTCCTGTTGCTGCCACTAGTTGTCATTAATGAGTTTTCTTGAATCATGTGATCGTCGTTCGTTAATAAAACAAACAAACACATTGGTATCTTTCAAAATTTATTGAAACTGTAACATGATGAATTCAGAATGGACTAACCTTGCATAGGTTACAGACTATGCCTCACCAAGATGACAAACATTTGCATACTGCAGCAGGAACTCATGAAAGTCGAACAGAAACGAACGAGAACATTAATTATTTTCATTTTTTTAAACATCGTCTTCGCGCTGAGTCGTCGTGGTCGGGATGGAACTTTGGCTCATGACTGAAAGTTCTGACGAACACACAATGTTTTATTTTAATGAATGTTTGTCATGAGCAAAAATATATGAGCAGCATCTGAATGAGACGATCATGCAACATGAAGACACTTCCTGTTTGTACTTCACATTTAAATATCGTCAGTCCGTGTCGTGGCTTCATGGCTGCAGACGTGAAAACACGCAGAGTTTCTCATCGACGTGCCGTTCTTTTCTTTTTAGATCTCTGTCATCAAAAATATTAAATCTTTACAGCTGCAGTTACATTTTCTGACGTAAAACTGAAAAATTCAGCATGAAAGCTGATTTATGACTCCACTGCTGTATTTCTACATAAAGAGGATTAAACATGTCTGAAGTGAATTATTTTCATTGTTTCTAATGTCATTTATTCATATTCTTAGGATTTGTTTCTTTAAATCTAAAGTTTAAATGTAGATCAAATCTATTTTTGATCACAAACTTGATCAATGAATGAAAATAACAGCCGTCATGAATCCACAGAGCGTTTGTTGAGCCAAACAAACTCAAATATCTGGAAAATATCGTTGTTATTAACGACAATATTGGATTTTCAAAGATCAGTCGACTCTGATTGATTCATTTTATTCCTCAGTGTTTGTGTTTACCTCAGTGAATCTGCATGAAGCTGAGAAACTCTGCGCTCACGTCAGCACGCCACATTTAAACTCAATATTTAGTTCTGAACAAACTCGTGGGCTTGCAGCTCGTTAAGGATTGATCACGTGATCGTCTGTTAATTAACGTTTGGACTGTTTGTTTGTTTTGGCAGTTGGAAGCTTGAAAACTAAAAATCATCATAAAAAAAGTGAGTGAAGAGTTCGTTTAAACCGTCAGAGTGTTTTTAAAACATGAATCATAAATGTAGAAAATGTTTGTGATCGTCCGTCTGATCAGCTGCTGCGATCATATGAAAAACTAGAAAAGCTGTTTTGGTCCCTTCAGGTGCAGAAACATGTCAGACTTTTTTTTTTTTTGGCCTAAAAACACGACAAATATGAACAAACAGAAGTTTAAACACAAGACGACCAACTACCCTGATGCTGATTTTTAATCTAATCTTAAAAATACAGAACCTTCTTTGTTTATTTCATGTGGTTTTATTCTTTAAAAAAAAGGAAGTTGTGAAAATTGTTAATTTTGCTCCCTCGAACCTACTGCATGTTCACACGTAGCACCTTCGTGGTTTTTATGTTTTATTATCGGACTTTATTAAAGGGATTCAACAGCAGTGGATGGAAACTGAAGCTGGTTGATGACACACGGCAGAATCTGACCCGAGTTCTGCTTCTGATTTCATCTTCAAAGCACAAAATCATTTCGTTAATAACTTGGACACAACATGTGGAGCGAGATGATCATTGGTGCCCACAGCAGAGCCGGAAATGTGTCATGATGTAGATTATTATAATTATAATAGTGTTCAAAATTCAATAATGAGAAGAGAATTTAAAACTAAAACAGATTCAGGTCATTTAAATACTCTTTTGTGATTGGCTGGCAGCACGTCGAACCTCGTCTTGGTTATATATTAGAATATTTTCATGGCCTCACCTCGCTGTCTGTGAACTGAGTTTTTAATGTTACCGTAGATTAAACAGCCTCCGTCGGTCAGTTAGTTTGTGCTGTCGTGTCAGATCTGAAGTCCAAGTCGTGTTCGATAGTTCTGTGACAGCGAGATGAAGCTGTGAACATCTTGTAAATATGAGTCTAAATCTGTTTCCTTGCTGCAGAACATGATCACAAACTTAATTAAAATGACGTTCTGTTCCTGGACTGTGATTGAATCAGGCTCACCCACACAGGTGCTCTCAGGTATCCTGACGACTGATTGGCCCTCAGCTCAGGGTGGAGTCACCTGTGCGTGTGGACATGGAGACGCCGACTCTGATGAGATTCAGGCTTCAGGTCTCAGATAATTCACGTTAGAACAGCGACGAGTCTGCAGCAGATTTCAGTCCTCGGCTGTGGAAACGTTCGCTCAGAATAAAAACCTGCAGACTGTTACGTAACTCCTGAGTCAGAGCGGCTCTGCTTTCTGATCCGAGATCAGCACTCGCTAACACAGAGAGCCTCCGGCCCTCAAACAGCTGCCGATGCTTTCAAGGACACCGCGGGAACTGAAACACACCGCTCACGTCACGCAGACTTTCTTTAAGGTGACCGTGATCGATCACGCCGCTCGTGTTTGGCATGACTCAGCTCTTTTTGTCTGTCAATACAGCAGATCTGTGGTGCATTCAGGGCCCTTCATTAACTCCTAACATCAGGAATTATCATGCAGTCAGATGATATGTTTGTTTTCTTGGATATAATCTGTGGGATTAACACGTTAAAGATACTCTCACTCACTCTGGACCGTGGCGGCTGTGAGACATTCAATCTTTCAGGTTTGACACTTTAAGTGACGATTCATCACTCGCAGCTGTCACCGTGACTGTCTCACAGACTGCCGAGTCAAATGAGTCTCGCTCGGTGAAAATAAAGCCCAGATTGTTTTTGGCCTGACACTCGTCAGTCTCGGTGCTTTACTGCAGTGAACACGGCGTCTTCCTCACAGACGTGAGCTCTCTGCTCAAACCACACAGCAGCAGCAGCAGCAGCAGCGCCATTTTGCTGCCGTGCAGAGTGACTAATGCCTGTGGTGATGCTCACATGAACGCTGCTCTGCAGAGGAAACACGACTGCTTCCACCGCGTCACAGGCATCGTTATCTCTCTGCAGCACCTTTGCTTCAACCTCAGACTGTCCCAACACGTCGGACAGTCTGAGCACAGACGCTGTGCTGTCTCAGCCTCACTGTTTTCAGATCTCTCAGCTTTTTTCAGCAACTCTGTTGTTTTTTTTTCCCTCTTTGGTCCCGGGAATCAGAGCGGCAGTGTTTGGTGCAGCCAGAGGACGCCGTTCAGCGGGTTAGCGGTCAGCGGGCGCCTTTGGCGGTGGCAGTTGGTAGAAAGAGAGAAAAAAGCTGAAGAGCTGCTGATCATGATGCAGATCTCTGAAACGTTTAAACACTGAGCTCGTGCAGAGTTTAAACCTGAAGTCAAACTGTCTGATCTTCATCCCGTCATCACCGTGAACACACTCTACTTCATCCTGCTGTAAACTCACTACAGCACCAGACGTGGATTCATGCACCGCATTAGAAAACTGGCTCCGGCTCTGCACATGTATTTCTATGATTATCTTCATCTGTACAAACAATGAGCTTCTCCATCACCGTGGCCTGGCTGACACTTTGAACATGAAGTCTGTGAATAAACCTTTGAAATATATATTAGGCCAAATCACAGCAGAGTTAGCCCCCTTGCAAATGAATGGAGAGTTGTTCAGTCTGATTAGCTGTGTCCTTCTGTCCATGCAAACCACCGACATTTCTCTGTCTTTGCTAACCGTGTGTCATCAACCAGGACGAATCTGTTCACGCAGACGCCCAGAATCAGGAATATATCCTCGTGTATCTTTATGGAAACGTATCCGTCTGTACCGCTCCTGTTTTCCAGCTGTGCAGGGAGAGTAGTGCATCTGTATGGCAGGAGATAAGCTGCACATAGTACCGTATTTTCACGACCATAAGGCGCATACAAACGTCTTAGATTTTTTTCCAAAATGTGCGGTGCGCCCTATAGTGCAGTGCGCCCTATGTGTGTTGTTAAACCTGTGTTGAGAACAACGTGCCCATCTCACAGCCGATGTGAAAAAGAAGTGAAACAAATGAACGCTGCACTTGCTGTTATTCCGGGGAGGTCTGACAAAGCTCCGACCGCTGGACATCGGTGTGAACCGGCCGTTCAAAGTAAGGCTGCGAGCGGCGTGGGAGCGATGGATGACCGATGGAGACCACAGTTTCACAAAGAGTGGCAGGCAGCGCCGGGCAAGTTACGCCACAGTTTGCGGATGGATTGTAGATGCGTGGACTAACGTGTCTACTGGCACTGTTGTTCGAGCTTTCGCAAAAGCCGGCATCATTTCGAGGGGGCGCACGGCACGGAAAGTGACTCTGACAGCGAAGAAAGTGGAACTGGCATATTTGATTTAGCGCAGCTGTTTAACTCAGAAACGGAGGATGAGGACTTCGATGGGTTTGATTAATGACGATTACCGGTAATGTGCTTAAAAAATGTTAGTACTTTGTCATAAAGACTTAAATAAAGCACAATCAAACTCAGTTTTGCTCCCGCTCTATTTTTAAATACGCACACTTGTATGCTTGTGTGTGTGTTGTTGTAAGGCGGTGCGCCATATGTGTGTGTAGACTGCGCCTTTTCGTACGGTGCGCCCTATGTGTGTGTTAAATACAGTAATGGCACACATAACTGAGACTGCGCCTTTTCGTACGGTGCGCCTTATGGTCGTGAAAATACGGTAAGCTCTTTTCTATTGTAACGGGAGGCACTTTAGTCAATTCTAGAATGAGACGGGGTTCAAGGCACTAGAAACTAATTTTAGATAGATCTATGAAATTTGTTTAATATTACTGCTTTCCTTCTGTGTTTTTTTTTGTTGGTTTTTAAGTCAAACGCAAGAAAAATAAAAAATGGGGTCACAAATCACATAAAATGATCCCATGCATCCATCGTCAACGCGTTAAAGAAACAAAAAGGACGATGTAACTTCAGAAATGTCTTTTTTTTTTAAAGAGATCATCCTGATATGTCTCTTCTGCTTTTTTTTGTTCCTTGTTTTTGTGTTTTTTGTTTTTTTCAGCAGATTTGTCCCCATCAGCAGCGTGAGCTCCGTCATGCACCGTATCCTGTCGGAGAATCATCACCATCCTCCTCCAGCTCCCGAGGTCCCTCCAACTGCAAGCGATTTAATACTGTAGTCATGCATTGAGTATACGTAGCTATACCATAGCTAATTAGGCCATAATGCTTTAGTATTTTTGACATGCCATGATCTTCGAAAAAAGAAGTGTTCCTGTTCCCTTTAATGCTTTTAAACATTCAACACTAAATGCTTGAAAAGAACTGAAATCATAATAAATAGCCAGTGCACTTTTGGTGAAAACAAATGAGAAAAAACTGCGATTCCAGGAGGAGATGAGGCTCAAAGAAGAAATGTAAAAAATAAAAATGAGGTAACGTCTTGTGCATGCCGATATAAGAGAGAAGAGCGTCTCCACATGCTTCTATATAAAGGAGTGTTGCATGGCATCATACAGGGAACCTCCAGCCGACCTGTAGCAGCAGCAGCAGCAGCAGCGGTGCAGATAATCCCTCACAAGGCTCGGCACACTTCCTGTTTGTTTCTGATAAGGTGCCTGAAAGAAGTCGGTCAACATCGAGCGTCGACTTTTTCCAAAAATGTCCCTGGATGTGCCGCAAAAACAAAAAAAAAACACGCCTGAACTTCAGCTTGTAATCCACTGAGAGTCGCCGTCCTCAGCTGAGCTTTGATTTTTCCTTTTTTTAATATAATTTAGAGTCTGTTGCACAAAGCCTGGTCGGTGTCGGGAGGTTTTTGAATAAATTCTTCTGACAAATAAAATGTGCCATCAAATTACAAATGATTCTCTCAAACTCTCAATAAATGAGATTTTATATCAGGAGGTCTGCTCACGTTTTCATGTCGATGCCTTTTTTCTGTCCTTTGTGGAAGAATCCAGAACAAGTGACGTTCATCATAAACTGATAAACTGCATTAACTCCATCAGTTTACTGTACTCCTGTACCAAAAGACCCAGCAGACCCTTCCTACATTTCAAATAATGCGACCTGAAGATAACTACGAAATGCCTTTGTCGGACTCTTTGTTGAGATATCCTGACTGTTCTGAGCTCCAGCACCTTAAATCTCCCTGTGATGTTTTATCAGACATCCACATCAGTCAAACTGCAGCGCGAAAACCAAGATCAGGCTTGTTTCTAAGACTCGGAGGAGTGATGGATTCCCCGTCAGTTTGAGGGAATAAAGTAATTCAACGGCACAAACTGTTAAAAGAATTTATCCAACGTTCCCGACACCTGCTGATCTTTGAACTATTGCCAAACAACTCGTGAAATAACTGAGACTACCGTTTTTTTAGAAACTGACCATGTGTGCCGTTAAACTCTGAGTATTCACATGTTTGAATGAATCAATGCAAAAGAAGAATAAAATGCACCAATGGAGATAAAGCATCCAGATATTTCTACAATATTTACAGCAGTGTGTCGGACGCCGCCGCCTCACACGTCGGTCAGCAGCTTCCCCTTATTCACGCAGTTCTGGCTCGGCGCCGTGCAGTTGGCAGTCCTAAGGTTTGCTTCCCTAAAGTTATCGATGCTGTTGTTCATGTCCTCGTCTATCTCCATGTACTCCGACTTGCTGACCACCGAGGAGCTGCGGCGGCTCGAGTTGGTGTCCGACGCCAAGTTCTGGTTGCTGACGTTGAGCAGCTGGGCCTGCTCCTCCCCCTCCGTCTCTCGGTGGTAGAAGTAGTTGAAATTGGAAACGATGACGGGAACCGGGAGGGCGATGGTCAACACTCCGGCGATGGCGCACAGTGAGCCCACGATCTTCCCTCCGATGGTCACGGGGTACATGTCCCCATAGCCGACCGTCGTCATGGACACCACAGCCCACCAGAAAGCATCCGGGATGCTGGTGAAGAACGACTCCTTCTCCTCGGCCTCGGCGAAGTAGACGGCGCTGGAGAACAAAATCACGCCGATGAAGAGGAAGAAGATGAGCAGGCCCAGCTCCCGCATGCTCGCCTTTAGAGTTTGCCCCAAAATCTGGAGCCCCTTTGAATGTCGGGACAGTTTAAAGATCCGGAACACCCTCACCAGGCGGATTACCCTGAGAATAGCCAGAGACGTGGCCTGTTCGCCTCCTCCCTTCCCCTCCTTGTTGTCTTGGTCGTCGGCCAGCTCCGTTCCAAGCGTGATGAAGTACGGGATGATAGCCACGATATCGATAGAGTTCATCATGTTTTTAAAGAACGCCGCCTTGCTGGGACAAGCGAAAAACCGGACTATCAACTCAAAGGAGAACCAGATGATGCAGAGCGTCTCCACCACAAAGAAGGGATCCGTGAGGACATTGGGTTTGTAATACACGGTGATGTTTCCCACCGTTCGAAACCGCTGACTGGGGTCCTCCTTCAGTTCTGGTAAAGTCTCCAAACAAAATATGACTATTGAAATAAGAATAACCATCACTGAGACGATGGCGATCCCCCGGGCGGGCCCCGAGCTCTCCGGATGTTCAAAGAGGAGCCAGATCTGACGCTGGAACTCCTTCTCCGGCAGTGGACGCTCCTCCTCGCGGATAAATCCTTCGTCCTCTCGAAACTTCTCCATGGCCTCCACGCCAAGTTCGTAAAACTTTATCTCCTCTGAGAACATATCCAGGGGCACGTTGACCGGTCTTCTTAGCCTTCCACCGGACTGGTAATAATACAAGATGGCGTCAAAACTCGGGCGATTGCGGTCGAAGAAGTACTCGTTTCGTAAGGGGTCGAAGTAGCGCATCCTCTTCTTGGGGTTACCGAGGAGAGTCTCCGGAAACTGAGCCAGAGTCTTCAGTTGGGTCTCGAAGCGCAGCCCCGAGATGTTGATTACCACCCGCTCGCAACAGTCATGGTCGTCATGGTCGTCGTCAGGTGGGTAGGGGTCCTGCGGGTGTCCCGGCAGGGTGGAGGTTTCATCCATGTTCTCTGTGGACACCACAGTCATCCTTCCTGGCGGGTGGAGGACAGGAGGAGGAAGCGGTGTGAAGGTGAGGAGCAGCAGGTCGAAGAGATGAAGCCTCTACTGAGGCCGGCAGCTATGCAGAGTTTCCCGGTCCAACACCAACATCACTGTCGTCGTCTCCGAGCTGAAGCAAAGCTTCATCTGCTCCACCTGCAGGAGGGTGAAACAAACGGGTCAGAGCTTCACGCCTTCAGCCTCATGCAGCACGGCAGCGTCCTGTGCTGCATTCGCTGTATTTTTACCGCATACATCAGTATTCAAGTTTGCTGCGCTGCCCTGTCTGCGCACTCGCAGCTTCACCTCACACATGAACTCCCACTCAGATCAGAACCAAATGAAAAAATGCAGCTTTACAATCTGACAAAGATCCATGAGGACGTACCTGAGCCGGGTCCAGAGCAGCAGCTGAAGCTTTAATACAGATCTCGTCTGACAGAATCTCTGAAAAATTAATAGACTATGTTGTCTTGGTTAACATCCGTATCCTCTTGGTGTAGGTTTGCAGCGTCGATCGGAGCAGCCCGCAGCAGGAGGAGGCTGAGGAGGAGGAGGAGGAGGAGGAGGAGGAGGAGGAGGAGCAGGAGGCTTCAGGCTTTGGACCGAGGCTCAGCAGCAAAAATCCGGACTGACAATCTGTGAAAATCATGCTGGAGAAGAACGCAGGCTGCTGGAGAGGAGACGGACCCTGAAAGCTGGATCCCAGTCTGATGGAGAGAGGGACACACTGCAGCATCAGCACGAACACGCGGTGCGGGGCTGTGCGGGGCTGTGCGGGGCTGTGCGGGGTTTCTCTATGCGGTACAAAAACAGCTGAAAGACACGCGGAGGGCTCGAAGCAAGAGCCGGTCACGATCCCGCACTTTGGCGCACCGCACTGAGGATGCGGGTCCGCTCATTTGGAAGCATATTGCGGGATATCATGGAGAGGAAAAAGGAGAAGTGAGTGAAGGAGGGGTTAGGAGAGAGAGAGAGAGAGAGAGAGAGAGACAGAGACAGAGAGAGAGAGAGAAAAGAGAGAGAGGGAGGGAGAGGGAGAGAGAGAGACAGAGAGAGAGAGAGAGAGAGAGAGAGAGAGACAGAGAGAGACAGAGAGAGAGAGACAGAGAGAGAGAGAGACAGAGAGACAGAGAGAGAGAGAGACAGAGAGAGAGGGAGGAGGGGGTTTCGACGCAATGCAGACAGACTGTAAAACACAGTTGGGCTCTACAGTATCTGCAGCTCCGGTACCGAGCAGCAGCAGCAGCAGCCGGTCCGGTTCTGCAGGACGCTGCTCGGTCCGGTTCTGCTCGGTCCGGTTCTGCAGGACGCTGCTGGGTCCGGTTCTGCTCGGTCCGGTTCTGCAGGACGCTGCTGGGTCCAGGCTGAGCTCTGACTGCAGGAATCTGCAGCGGGAAGCGGCTCCATCATGAGTTCTGTTTGCGACAGTCAGGCATGTCGGAGTAAATATCCCGGTGTTGCCATGGCGACAGGGAGAAAGCAGCAACATCTAATCTACCGATCAATAACTGATACGGAAGCCTGTGAGTGCCAGTATGTCAGATCCAAAGAAAGATTTTTAATTACAGATAAAGTCCAATAATTATTTTATTACACTATAAAATACAAGAAGGATGAAAAACTACACGCTGTGTGTGTGTGTGTGTCTGTGTGTGTGTGTGTGTGTGTGTGTGTGTGTGTGTGTGTGTGTGTGTGCTCGTCGACCACGAGGACTGTTCAGTCGTGCACGTGCAGCCAATCTGCACGCACGAGGATCCATATGTTATTGTAACCTCTGACCTCAGATGATAATCCAGCCTGACTTCAGGTGGAGTAAACTGCTGAGCCGGTGTCATGCCAGAACCTGAGCTGGGTGAGCGGGCTGTAATGGCAGAGGAGAAGAGAGTGAAGAGGACGCTGACGGGAGCGATGCTCACACGTTAGCGGGCCTCCTGTTTGTGTGTAGGTGCTGAACACAGCCGGACCTGCCGTGATGACTTCACGTGCTTCATCTGCTGTCAGACGATACGTTACAAAGGACCGGCTGCTGCCGCTATAACCGGCCCAGAGTCGGGTTACAGCCGCTTCAACCCGACTGAAACTGAAGATGGAGGATGGAGCGGCGCCTGGAGTCCTTCCTCAAAGCAGGTGGAGACTTTAACGAGCACTTGAACTCTGAGCCCCCTCCTCCATCTGCTGCTCAGCCAATCAAGAGCTGACATGTGCGGTCACTGAGCTCCCATAGGCCGAACGTGATGATTAACCTGTACTCGAGTATTTCTTCTGATTACATTACTTATGATCCTTTTCTCTTTTTAGCTTCCTCCGTCAGCGTCCTCTTCACTCTCTCCTCCTCTGCCATCATGTCCACCTCCTAACTACAGCCTGGCTAACAAACTGAGCTAACAGCAGCTACCAAAAGATTGTCATGGGTAACTCTTGAAACTTTCAGTTGTCTTTAGGCCGAAGCCTGTTCTTCATATGATGATGATGAGGAGGAGGAGGAGGAGGAGGAGGAGGAGGAAGGAGGAGGAGGAGGAGGAAGAGGAGGAAGAGGAAGAGGAGGAAGAGGGACTCCTCTTCTTCCTGCCTCCCCCGTGGCAGCACACAGTCCTGTCATCCTGCCTCGTGCTCGAATCAGGGGCAACGTACTCATTAAGCCTTCCTCTTCTTCATCACTCTCTCCATCCTCCCCCTCTGCTTTTACTCTATATACACTGAGCAGAGACAGAGAGAGACAGAGAGAGACAGACAGACAGAGAGAGAGACAGACAGAGAGAGACAGAGAGAGAGAGAGAGAGAGACAGACAGAGAGAGGAGAGAGGAAGAGAGGAGAGAGAGGAGCGAGACAGAGACACAGAGAGAGACAGAGAGAGAGACAGAGAGAGAGAGAGACAGGACAGAGAGAGAGAGGACAGAGAGAGAGAGAGAGAGAAGCAGAGACGACAGACAGAGAGAGAGAGACAGAGAGGAGACAGACAGAGAGAGAAGAGAGCGAGAGAGAGGAGAGATAGAGCGAGAGAGAGAGGAGAAAGAGACAGACAGAGAGAGAGAGAGACAGAGAGAGAGAGAGACAGACAGGTGAAGATGGTGGAAAATGCTAAAGCTATATTAGGACATCTCGAACAAAGTCATGATGCAAATATAACTGATCATCACAGAGACTACGTCCAGGTTTTGGACAGTCTGCTGGGACGTCACAGAGACTACGTCCAGGTTTTAGACAGTCTGCGTGGACGTCACGGAGACTACGTCCAGGTTTTAGACAGTCTGCGGGGACGTCACGGAGACTACGTCCAGGTTTTAGACAGTCTGCGGGGACGTCACGGAGACCACGTCCAGGTTTTAGACAGTCTGCGGGGACGTCACGGAGACCACGTCCAGGTTTTAGACAGTCTGCGGGGAACGTCACGGAGACCCACGTCCAGGTTTTAGACAGTCTGCGGGGACGTCACGGAGACCACGTCCAGGTTTTAGACAGTCTGCGGGGACGTCACGGAGACCACGTCCAGGTTTTAGACAGTCTGCGGGGACGTCACGGAGACTACGTCCAGGTTTTAGACAGTCTGCGGGGACATCACAGAGACTACGTCCAGGTTTTAGACAGTCTGCGGGGACGACTCAGAGACTACGTCCAGGTTTTAGACAGTCTGCGGGGACGTCACAGAGACCACGTCCAGGTTTTAGACAGTCGGGGACGTCACAGAGACTACGTCCAGGTTTTAGACAGTCTGCAGGACGTCTCACGGTTCAGATCATTTATGTTCTGTCAGTGTAAACACAGAAACATCAGCTGATCACGTCGATGTCCAAACGGTGGTTTCATCATCAGGACGTTGACCTGGGACACGTCGTCAATGAGTCGATCAATGAGAGCAGAGCTGACATCTTGATGCTGGAGGAGTCCAGCTGTCAGGTTTGACAACTGATCAGTGACTTCAGATGACTGCGAGGCCCGAGGACAGACGGCAGATAAAAGGTCCGTCAATACCACAGACAGTGAAAGGAATTATGAAAACATGAAAACATGAAAACATGAAAACATGAAAACATGACAACATGAAAACATTTCCTTTATGAGGACGAACAGCACCAGAGAAGAACCTGCAGGACGTGGACAGAACAGACGGAGCAGCAAACAGCTGCATGAAGAAATGATGTGACAGAAGAAGGACAGCAGCAGGAGGACGGAGACAGTTTCCTGTTTAACATGAGAAGACCAGCACCAGTCTGACGTCCCCGCAGACTGACTAAAACCTGGACGTAGTCTCTGAGACGTCCCCGCAGACTGTCTAAAACCTGGACGTAGTCTCCGTGACGTCCCCGCAGACTGACTATAACCTGGACGTAGTCTCTGAGACGTCCCCGCAGACTGTCTAAAACCTGGACGTAGTCTCCGTGACGTCCCCGCAGACTGACTATAACCTGGACGTAGTCTCTGAGACGTCCCCGCAGACTGACTATAACCTGGACGTAGTCTCCGTGACGTCCCCGCAGACTGTCTAAAACCTGGACGTAGTCTCCGAGACGTCCCCGCAGACTGTCTAAAACCTGGACGTAGTCTCCGTGATGTCCCCGCAGACTGTCTAAAACCTGGACGTAGTCTCCGTGACGTCCCCACAGACTGTCTAAAACCTGGACGTAGTCTCCGAGACGTCCCCGCAGACTGTCTAAAACCTGGACGTAGTCTCTGTTACGTCCCCACAGACTGTCTAAAACCTGGACGTAGTCTCCGTGACGTCCCCGCAGACTGTCTAAAACCTGGACGTAGTCTCCGTGACGTCCCCGCAGACTGTCTAAAACCTGGACGTAGTCTCTGTTACGTCCCCACAGACTGTCTAAAACCTGGACGTAGTCTCCGTGACGTCCCCGCAGACTGTCTAAAACCTGGACGTAGTCTCCGTGACGTCCCCGCAGACTGTCTAAAACCTGGACGTAGTCTCCGTGACGTCCTCGCAGACTGTCTAAAACCTGCACGTAGTCTCCGTGACGTCCCCGCAGACTGTCTAAAACCTGCACGTAGTCTCCGTGACGTCCCCGCAGACTGTCTAAAACCTGCACGTAGTCTCCGTGACGTCCCCGCAGACTGTCTAAAACCTGGACGTAGTCTCCGTGACGTCCCCGCAGACTGTCTAAAACCTGGACGTAGTCTCCGTGACGTCCCCGCAGACTGTCTAAAACCTGGACGTAGTCTCCGTGACGTCCCCGCAGACTGTCTAAAACCTGGACGTAGTCTCCGTGACGTCCCCGCAGACTGTCTAAAACCTGGACTTAGTCTCCGTGACGTCCCCACAGACTGTCTAAAACCTGGACGTAGTCTCTGTGACGTCCCCGCAGACTGTCTAAAACCTGGACGTAGTCTCCGTGACGTCCCCACAGACTGTCTAAAACCTGGACGTAGTCTCCGTGACGTCCCCGCAGACTGTCTAAAACCTGGACTTAGTCTCCGTGACGTCCCCACAGACTGTCTAAAACCTGGACGTAGTCTCCGTGACGTCCCCGCAGACTGTCTAAAACCTGGACGTAGTCTCCGTGACGTCCCCACAGACTGTCTAAAACCTGGACGTAGTCTCTGTGACGTCTGTTTGTTTGTTGTTTATTTCTGCTGTGAAGTTGGACATTTGGACATGGGGACTTATGGAGACACTTCTGGAGCCATTATTTTTGCATAAATCTTGTACATTTGTTCAGGTTTGATCATTTCATACACGTTAGAGGAGCTAACGTGTGGTTCTGGGTCCTGGTCCTGGGTCGGACTCTGATCAGTCCAAACTCTCATGGTCAAACATGAACGTCATGACATCAGTGTTTACTTCACATTCCCTCCATCTTCATCTTCATCATCTTCATCTTCATCTTCATCTTCATCATCTTCATCATCATCTGCAGCGCTCCGTGTCCGCTCTCCTTCCCCTCCCCCCGTCCCGTCCTCTCCTCCCTCTCTCCTCTCCGGCTCTCCCATGACTCTAAAATTAGCTCCCTGAAGTCTCCCAGCAGCTCCCTGAGGGCCATATGTTGGTCTTGAAGGGCACGGCATGAATTGGCTACGCTCTCCTCCCTGCATGCTCGCGGACTTATAAATAACTCAGGAGAAAGCGGTGGGGGGATCTGCATAAGCATTATATAAGCATCCCGTGTTTATGAATGAGGGAGGCTGCTCCGTACATTCAGAAGTCCTTCCTGCAGCTGCTGCTGGAAACAGCCTCCACCCGTCCACGTGTGGACACACTGACACTTTAAATGATACACAGTCAAACTATTTTCATTCACTGAATGACTTTTACTGTAACAGTCTGCAACAATCTACAGTATGAACACGACTTGGAAAGGTCTAGTCTCCGTGATGTCCCTGCAGACTGTCTAAAACCTGGACGTAGTCTCCGTGATGTCCCCGCAGACTGTCTAAAACCTGGACGTAGTCTCCGTGACGTCCCCGCAGACTGTCTAAAACCTGGACGTAGTCTCTGTGACGTCCCCGCAGACTGTCTAAAACCTGGACGTAGTCTCCGTGACGTCCCCGCAGACTGTCTAAAACCTGGACGTAGTCTCCGTGATGTCCCCGCAGACTGTCTAAAACCTGGACGTAGTCTCCGTGACGTCCCCACAGACTGTCTAAAACCTGGACGTAGTCTCCGTGACGTCCCCGCAGACTGTCTAAAACCTGGACGTAGTCTCCGTGACGTCCCCACAGACTGTCTAAAACCTGGACGTAGTCTCCGTGATGTCCCTGCAGACTGTCTAAAACCTGGACGTAGTCTCCGTGATGTCCCCGCAGACTGTCTAAAACCTGGACGTAGTCTCCGTGACGTCCCCGCAGACTGTCTAAAACCTGGACGTAGTCTCTGTGACGTCCCCGCAGACTGTCTAAAACCTGGACGTAGTCTCCGTGACGTCCCCGCAGACTGTCTAAAACCTGGACGTAGTCTCCGTGATGTCCCCGCAGACTGTCTTAAACCTGGACGTAGTCTCTGAGACGTCCCCGCAGACTGTCTTAAACCTGGACGTAGTCTCTGTGACGTCCCCGCAGACTGTCTAAAACCTGGATGTAGTCTCCAGGACTCCACCTTAAATATTTTGTATGGAATCATGTGACATACAACTTAACCATACGTATGGTTACGTAACTATGGAAACAATAATTTGACAACATAATATTAACACGACTTGCTGTTCATGTCATCATCAGTGAATGTCTGCAGGATCGGCTCTGCACAAATACAGTTAACATTAATATCTGTGTTATTGTTACTGTCACTTCACTGAATGGTCTGAAGCTCGGTCTGACCATAAAGATGGAAATATTAAAACCAAAAGCAACCTTCAGGGAATCCCAGCATGCATCATGTTCATGTGTGAGAGCTATTTATAGCCGCTCGTCTTTCTTTGAGGGATTCTGCGTCTATTTCTGCCGAGGGTCTTCTGGTCTGAACCACTGAGCGTGCAGGAGGGTTCCTGTGTCAGCGCTGCATGCAGCACTGTGTCCGTCAGAGTGTGTGTGTGTGTGTGTGTGTGTGTGTGAGTGTGTCTGTTTGTGTGTGTGTGTGTGTTTGTGTGTGTGTGTGTCTGTGTGTGTGTGTGTGTGTGTGTGTGTGTGTGTGTGTGTGTGTGTCTGTGTGTGTGTCTGTGTGTGTGTGTGTGTGTGTGTGAGTGTGTCTGTTTGTGTGTTTGTGTGTGTGTGTGTGTGTTTGTGTGTGTGAGTGTGTCTGTTTGTGTGTGTGTGTGTGTGTGTGTGTGTGTGTGTGTGTGTGTGTGTGTGTGTGTGTGTGTGTGTGTGTGTGTGTGTGTGTGTGTGTGTGTGTGTTGGGTTTTCCTGCCTCCCCCTCCATGTGGCTCTTCTCACTGATGGTACGACCCAGAAAATTATAAAAATAAAAGAAATGTGCAGTTTGTGTGGTCGACCTTCTTCTGCCCCTCAGGAGGAATGTTTGAGTGCAGTGAACAATAACTGATGACAACATGAAACACTGAAACCTGCCGGGACCTGAACTATTTATTTAATATTAGAGAAAATATGTTGAAATTCATTTTTAATCACCTGCTACATTACAAAGCATTAAACCTGCAGCAGCTGATATCACTGCCTAGTCCAGCAGCAGTCAGCCCAGCTCGGCGTCTGTCTTTCAGCCTTTTATTTCACCAAGCTCTCACCAACCACTAAAAGTCAGTCCCACATTTACTCTTGTCCGTCTGTTGGTTTGGTTTCACGTCATGGTGTGAGACTCTGACTGAGCTGTTTGCAGACACACCTCCACTCATGATCTTTGTAACAGAGAGGTGGAGCGTGGATCCACACAGATGTTCCACATGGTGCAGTCAGAGCAGAGACCGATCCGCACATGATGGATTCTAACAGGTCCAAAGCAGAGCGACCCTGAGCTGCAGGAACTGCTGACTCAGCACTCGCTGCACTAATGCTCTGACTTCAGATCTGTGTTTTCCACTAATGGATCCATTCCCTGCAGCTCATTACTTTTGAATGAGGGTGGAGCAGCATGAACACCGTCTATCTGCTGCATCTACACCACTCTGCAAACTGGAGTCAAGAAGTTTGAATGTGATCCGACTGAAACATGGTGTGTGTGCATGTGTGCGGTAAAGAAGGCGGCGTGTGATGGAGCACGGGTCATTTATTTATTAAACATAGGTGGTATGAACATAAAGCCTCGTTCATATACATCAGATCAGATTTTACAAATCATTTACAACATTAAAGAGAAAGAAAAGGCCACATGAAACGTCGTCACAACTATTCAGAATGACTCTGTTGTGCATATACAGTATAGTAGACAGATATTACATCATGGACTTCTGTTTTTTTACTTTATACCTGTCGTACAGAGAAACACGGATACGCAACAAAAATCAGAGATTTGAAGTCGTTTCTTGTTTTTTTGTCGCGGTCGTATCGGCTGTTAGCAGGAAGCAGGAGACGAACACGAGCGACCTCAGATACATGGACACATTTGGAACATCATGCTGATCTATGATTATTCTTTTTATTCTTTGTCTGTCTCTGAAGCTGAACTCTTCACTGATGTAAGCTGATGTTCATCGCAGCCTTTCACAGGAGCCTCGACAAAAAAATGAATTTTCAAGTTAAACATCAACACTGCATTTATCTCAGCTCAGTTTGTGAAACAAAAAGTTAGTTTGGGATTTGTCTGTCGACATTTCAAATCTGTCTGATGAACCTTCATCATTAGAGATACTGACATATAAAGAATAATCACAGAAAAGATTATTCCAAAACCCAAAACTCAACAAAGGAAGCTGAAAGTCGATCATTCAAAATGAACTTTTTAAATCCCAAACGAACCTTTTTCCTCTTCTCGTTACATCACAGTGTGTTTTTGTCAGATAATTATTCAGAGAAAACACGACCTGAAAAAATGGAGATTGAAACTGAATAACAAACTTTAAATAATGTCAAACAAAAGAATAATTTTAGAATCCATCTCGTCCACGTCGAGCTTTCACAGAAAAGATAAACTTTATTCTTTTTTTCTGATTTGTTTCCTCACGACACCAACCAGGAAGACTACTCACTGTACATTCAATACATTAATTTTAATACATTATTTCTAAGCACATCCCTACAGTGCTACTATAAATACACACTTTCTTCTTCTATGGTACTTCAGATGCATTTGACAGGCTTATTAACTGAATCAGGTTATGATTAAGGCACTATGAACGTATGCACAGATATGAACAAACAGACGATGTTGTACTCTTCATGCATTATTGCTCATTGATGAATAACTGTGGTTGCTGCATGTTGCTGGTTTTCTGTCTGCAGTTAATATTCAGCATAATCTATGAAGCATTTCACATCACAACGTGACATTTTAAAACTCTGCAGACGTGAGCGATGATGGTTTGCATGTGGAAGAACATTTTTAACCAAGGCTGTGATTCGGTTTCAAACTGGGAGAGACAATTCTTTTTATTTTGTTTCTGTTTCCATCTAACGAACCTTTAAAAGCTTTTTACAAAGTCACGGATATACAGCCGAGACACAATCAAGTCCCAACAAACTTTCAGGATTTAAACTTTCATATTTTAAGGAAATGTATTTTCTATATTTCCTCCAAACAGCACTGACTCTAATCTTCAGCATATGGAAGCACAGGAAACAAGAAAAATATGATGAACGTTCATATTTTGAGTCTGATTCTTTCTCTTTGAGTCACTGATGACTCGTTTGGTTTATTACTTTATTATTAGTGGAATTAGAGAAAAGTTTCATCATAACATGAGCAGAAGTTCTGAGTTTTGGTATTTAATTTAGACGCACAGGTTGAATCGTCTAAAACATAAATCATAATAACATAAATAGTTCTCCTGTCTGTGTTTGATAGACAGCAGCTGGCTCATTTACATGCTGTTTAATGTAAATGAAGTAACCAGCTTCAGACTGAAGTTAGCAGTGCACGTCATGTGAGAGACAGGATGTGTGTTCGATAACAAGGAGACTTCATGGTCATAGTGAATATTTCAGATGGACTTTAAAGATGCACACACACACACACACACACGCACACACGCACACACGCACACACGCACACACGCACACACGCACACACGCACACACGCACACACGCACACGCGCACGCACGCGCACGCACACACACACACACACACACACACACACACACACACACACACACACACACACACACAACACACACACACACACACACACACCACACACACGCACACACACAGTTTACCGTAAACCCAGCAGCGTCGTCATCGTGTGGAAATGTTTATGATGCATGACAAAGAAACAGAAAATGACACGTGTGTGAAACAAACACATGAAGATCGAAACTGATCTGGATTGATTTGATTTATTTTATCAAAAATAGATCACCATTGAAGATTGTCAAAAGAAAAACATGGCAACAAGAAGAAGAAGAACTGGAAATGAAAAAACAAACTGAAAGAAAAGGAAAAATCAAAAAATGCATTTTCGTTCCACGTTGCAGGAATCACTCACACACACTATTGCTTTTTGATTTTTGCATGAAATGAATTTGGTGACGAGTCTGAACTGAACACGTGACACGAGCGACCAGGCCGAGGGTCTGATGAGACACGTGTCTTTGTCCTCAGAGTCACATGAGACGTGTCCAGGATGTGGTTAGCTTAGCACAAAGACTGGAAGCAAAGGGAAACTGCTAGCCTAGCAGTCTTTGTGCTAAGCTAGGCTAAACAGATCTTTGATGAACCTGATCTTCTCATCTGAATCTGGGATTAAATTTATATGGATTGAACTTTAATCATTAACATAAATAAATTAGAATCTGGTTAAAACCTGAAACTCAGAAACTGTTTTAGTTTTTAAGACTCATTCATTCACCTCTGCAGAACATTATTGCCCTTAGATCAACATTGAACAGTCACACTCGTTCGTTCACACAAACTTCGGAACAGTTTCACAAATAAATTAAAAATGTGCAAAGAAAATCGTGATGTCGCGGCCCGAGCTGTAATTAGACTGGACGACATCTGATCTTTAATTCAAAGGCCAAGACTGGCTTCATAGATTCACCTCGAATTAATGAATTAATTAACGTGGCTTTGTTTACATTTCCTCTCCCTAAGTCATTAAATGGCAGTTTACAGAGCGTCTGGGTTTTTTAATGGACGGACACCGACGTCGTTCAGGCGTTAAAGCTTCTGTCGTAAATGAGCGGACACTGAGGTAGATGTTAGAACAGATATACAGCATTTAGATCAAAATAAAAAACCCAAACACAATCAGAAACATTCAAAATTATTCAAAGAAAATCAGATGTCAAATGTTTGCGATAAATGCATTTCAACTGTCTTTTTTTCTTTTTAGATTTCTCACACAAACATTCTTATCGGGGAAGTTTCTCTCTGGTTTGTAAAGTGTTCTCCGGCAGGCGTCGCCCTCGGCAGCCGCTTTGTTTTTACAAAGGCAAAAAAAGAATGAATAAAAACCAACAGATGAATTAAACACATTAGCAAAAATGTTAAAAATCTACAAAATAATTCCCGAGGTTAACCAATTCCTCTCCATATAAAACATATACAGTATGATACTTTAAAAAATATAGATTTAGAAACTCCCTCCACCATCCAACACAATTATCTGAATGAACTTGAAATCGATGAGCTGTCGTCGTCGTCGTTGTTCCCATGTTACAGAACTCTTCGTCTCTTTACATGCTCTACTTTCCAAGCATGCAATAATATGTTTTGGTTTGAATATGATATGCAACGTACAGACAAGACTTTTTATTTCTCTACAACAAGAAGACCGATCTCCCAAAGAACATCTATTCATGAGTACATGGAGGACTCCGTCAGCCAGCGGACATGTCGGAAATATATACGTAGATGATTCAAGTAACGTTTGTCGTACCTCAGAGTCCGACTGTCGCCGCGCTCTGTGCAAAAGTCTGTCCTGTTGTAATGGAAAGGCGTCTCATAGCTCAGAGTCTTCCTATGAGTGTCAGTGTTTGTATCCAGAGTTTGTTTCACCTTCATCAGGACGGAGGAAGAGGAGGAGGAAGAGAGGAGGAGGAGATGTCGGAGTCTTTTGGTTTGACGAGGAAAGCAGGATGGAGGCTGATCGTTGTTCTCCTGGAAAACAGAAAGAAACTTGTTTTATTATAAAATATGTTCAGATTGTTTTACGGAGTGCTTCCTGTCTTTAAACTTCATGAATCTGTGAAACTGTGAAATCTATAAGTGAATATTTGTCCTGAGTGTTTGTGTCAAAGACTGAACATCAGAACAGACTGTCCATCTATATATTCCTCTCTTTCCTTTCCCAGTCTCGCCCACACAAACACACTCACACACTCCAGGCCATCGTCATCCTCACCACAGTCACATGCTGAGGAGGCAGAGCCAAGGACAGGACCGACCAGCTGCCGTCACTTCCTGTTTACTCCGTCTGTCGTGCACCGCGACCGAGCAGACCTGGACCGAGCAGACCTGGACCTACAGACGGTCTTTAGTTTGGAGTAATCGTCCTTTAAATGAGTCCGTCCGGCTTGTTACAGCACAGAGTTCAAAAGACAGCAGCCATGGTGTGTGTGGATGATGCAGGACGGTGAAGGCTCCATTAATGCTCCATGCAGCTTGTTGTGACCTCCTAATGTTCACAAGAGTATGAAACACTTCATGTATCAGCTTCACTGTCTTCGCCTCATGCTACACCTTCCACCAACTGACATGAAAACTGGTCCAGCAGGTTTTCTGTCACCTTCCAGACAAACAAACACCTGTGCAGGTATGAGAGGATGATGGACGACACAGTCGGAGTTATTCTTTAAGAGTTTATTGTACCCACACCTTAATCTGACCCTGACCTGGAACTGGACCCGATCCTTTAACCAGACCCAAACTCGACCCAATCTTACCCGACTTTAAAGACTTCACCGTTAAAATGTCTGAAAACACCAGACCTCTGCAATAATGGTTTAACAGTGAAGACAACAACTCCCATGATCCCACGCTACTTCATTCAGGAGAGTGAAGAGGACCTGATCCTGAACGCGTCATGTGACGCTGCTCAGACTCTGTGCTGTCTGTGCTCTGCTCTAATTCTAATGAATGTTAATCATAAACATTAATTTACATATTCCTGCTGTTAGCCTGCAGGCAGCTGTGACCTTCACAACGTCACGAGCACAATCAGTGAAAGAGACTGAAGGTCAGAAAAATCATGTGACGTCTAACTTCCAACCAGCAGGCGGCGCCGTCTCCTCGCAGCAGCTCTCCCCCTCTGCATGACAGGAAGCAATGCAAACCCCCCTACAGCCAATCAGGAGTCAGTATCCTCTGTTGCTATGGTAACACAGTCATAAAACCATATCTGTGCACAAAAAAACTGGGATTCGGCCATTTTCATCAGGCAGTGTGACAGGCAGAGTGGAGGTCATGTGGAGGTCATGTGGAGGTCATGTGGAGGTCATGTGGATGTTGTGTGGACGTTGTGTGGACGTTGTGTGGACATTGTGTGGACGTTGTGGTCCCGTCACCATGGCGACAAACAGCTCAGCAGCTGCTGTCATGGAGATGTTGAACGTCGCTCGTGCCATCGTCCATCAGGCGCCACACGCATCTTTAAATACCGACGACCTTTGAGCTGAACCAACGAGTCACGTGACGAACCTGCAGCTTCATCACAGACTCACTGATGAAGATTTGGATGAATGATTGACAGCCTGTCATCGTCACAGAAACAAACAGCTGATTTCTGTTTTCAGTGTGTTTGAAGTTTAAACAGCTGATGAACTCTAAGTGAAGCTTCACGTTGAGTTACTCCGTCTCATCGTGACTGCAGCTCATCCACGGTTCATCCAACACGCAACAACATCAAACACTTCCACGTCACGTTCACTGAGAGAAGAACTAACAAACGGAGCAGCCGAGTCCTGAAACGACACCGACCGCCATCGAACCGACACTGACCACCATCGAACCGACACCGACCGCCATCGAACTAACACCGACCACCATCGAACTAACACTGACCGCCATCGAACGCCTCTGGGCCTCCGTAGTTTTTGTCCTCATTAATATGAATTAACAGAGTGGACAAAATAATGGAAACACCTGCAGATTGATCAAACAGTTTTTTGACACCACAGAGACGGAGAGTGATGAATGTGTGAATAAACACTGAGCGGCCTCTTTATTAGGCACACATACAATCTAACAATACAGTGTGTGTGTGTGTGTGTGTGTGTGTGTGTGTGTGTCTGTCTGTCTGTCTGTCTGTCTGTCTGTCTGTCTGTGTCTGTCTGTCTGTCTGTCTGTCTGTCTGTCTGTCTGTCTGTCTGTCTGTCTGTCTGTCTGTCTGTCTGTGTGTGTGTGTGTGTGTGTGTGTGTGTCTCTGTGTGTGTGTCTGTGTCTGTCTGTCTGTCTGTCTGTCTGTGTCTTTGTTTCTATATTTAATCTGGATTAAATGATTTTTTGATACTTCAATGAATGAATGACAAAAATAATAATAACACATTTACGCACTGATTGGACAGTTCGTGTGATGTCATCCTGCACTGTAAGGGTTAGACAGGGTGTCCACATACTGTGCAGAAGTCTGAATGTGAGGCTGAAACGCTCCTCGTCCTCCTCAGAGGACTTTCTGAACAACGACCCAAAACCAAACAGAGTTCTGATTCTGACCCGTCTGTCTGATGGAGCTGCTGCCACCTGCAGGCTCACATCTGTACTGCAGCTGTGTGACAACACAACAACATGTTTTATGATGTCACATGTTTTCTTCTATTATTAAAATCATTCAAATGAAACACACATGAACAGCTTCATCGTGTGGTGATCGATTGATTCTCAGAGTCAGACTGTCAGAGGCGTGACGGTGACTCCGTCATCACCATCCACAATCTTTAATGAGTTGAAACCATAAACAACAGTGCAGACGTCTTCAGCAGGTTCAGTCTGAGCTTCATCTCGTCTCGAGTCTTAAAGGTCGCCTCAGCCTCATGTTGGAGGTGTCAGAGTCAGATCAGAACACTTTGGTGTGAGTAAATCGGCTCAGCGTGGCGGTACCAACACTGTGTTTGTTAAAGGACCAAACACAGGAGCCACATATATTTATTTACCTGTCGGACAGGCCTCAGAGTGAGGGAGAGGTCAGTCAGGACGCATGTTGTTGTTTGTAGGACGTATGAGACACTTTGAAGACGAGTCCAATGTTGGTGAGTCTGATAAGTTCATCTGACCTGAACTGGACTTGTTGACGTCTCCGTATCAACTTCATGACTGATGACTCGTCAGTGTCGCCCTCTAGTGGCCAACGATCAGTTAATGCAGCTTTAAAGCGTTTGATTGGACAGATCTTAATGAATAAACTTGGACTCACCTCTCTGTGTGACCTTCGCTCCGGTGTTACGGATCAGCTGGTCGCCTGTCTGTGTTAAGCTCCATCATGGCCTCCATTCATCGATCCATCAGCTGATAATCCAACAGGACGGCGATCATGTGACCTTCACGGTCAAAACGTTCCTTTCTTTCCATCAACGTTCGTCCGTGAAGTCCAGGTGAGTTAAGGTGCTTGATGACAGGAAGTGAGCTGTTCCTGCTGACGCAGGTTTCATCTGATCGATCACTTTGATTATTGATATCAGGAAGGTCAGCTGATCACTCAAACATCAGTCAGTCTTTGTATGGAAGCCTAAAGGGGCCAAAAATCATTTTCTATCTTGGATCATGTGACTGACAGGAAGTGGCCTGATTGGAGGATCGTTATTATTTATTATCGTCCATTTTCTCGACCTTTGAAAAAAGCCGTTGGAGCTTTCAGTCACATTACATGATCTTCATCAACACGTTGTTTAGAGCTGAATTTCAGCAATTTTAGACAGACATCATTTTTTGAAATTATATTTGACTCTTAAATATTTTTAAATTTGTGAAACCTTTAAAAAAAAAAAATTCAGAGTTAAACCAAATTAATAATTAACCTCAAAGTCTTTGACATTTTGAAATATTTTAGATTCTGGCCCTTTTTTGCTTCCATACATGTCTGAACAGTTTCTCAGTGGCTAAATGTAATTTCATCTTTTTAATTGTGATATTTTATGTCATTTAAATTAGTTCCAGTGAGCTTTGCTGTCGTTCTTCATCAGATAATTTAAATAAGAATCAGCTGATTTATTGCTTCATTCCTCGAGCTCTCTGGTTTCAGTCGGCCTCAGTCGAGCTCTGAAGTCTAAATTATTTCATATTTAACAAACTACAGAATGTTTGGAATCATTTTTGGATTTTTACAGTGTTGAATCCTGATTTTCTGTCTCTGTTTGTAAAATAACATTGACTGGTTGGATTCTGTGAAGACTGACAACAACATGGAGGCTTCCACAACATGGTGGTTTTCTGGCCTCGTCTCTTCGGCTTCAGCATCCTTTCACTCCTGTGGCAGAGATACAGAAAAGTCTGGAAGGTTGCTATAGAAACTGCATCAGCTGCAGAGATGCAGGGCCGGGGCTCGTCCACACGGTGGCGCTCTTGGTTTGATTTTAAAAAAACAACAAACCAGCAGCTCAGTGAGCAGAGGGACATGTGCCCTGAATTCTGTCTGTCAGGCAAATGTGACGATCACCAGCTCCACCCAACAGGTGTGTGTGTGTGTGTGTGTGTGTGTGTGTGTGTGTGTGTGTGTGTGTGTGTGTGTGTGTGTGTGTTGGTCCTGTGTCGACTCTCAGAAAACAAATGTAAACTTTAAACCTGAATTTTTGTGGCAATAATAAATTACTAAGAGCAACATTAATAATAATAATAATAATAATAATAATAATAATAAAGTGCTACAACTGGCTGAAGGCTGTTCGTCCGTCGTCCCCGTGACGCATGGCGCATGATGGAAGACAGTTCGTGGAGGTGGAGGCTCCTCCATCAGCTGTTGGTGGTCTGAATGAAACCAGCGCGCGCACTGGAAGACGCGCCGCTCGTGCGTCATTTTGCGGGGTTCCGATTCAAACGTCGGTGAGCCTCCCGGTGTAGGCCGGGACCGGCGCTTTGTGCGGGCTGTAGTTGGTGTACTTGATGGAGTCCGCGTCGTCGCTGTCCAGGTAGTCGGACTTGCACAGGGACGGTTTGCTGTCGCTCTTCTTGAACTCCCCGAACTGCGGCTGCTGGCCGCACGTCACGTGCGTGTACTGGAGCTGCTCCTCGTGCTCCGTCTCCCGGTGGTAGAAGTAGTTGAAGTTGGACACGATGACCGGCACCGGGAGCGCGATGGTCAGCACTCCGGCGATGGCGCACAGGGAGCCCACGATCTTCCCGCCGATGGTGACCGGACACATGTCCCCGTAGCCCACCGTGGTCATGGACACCACCGCCCACCAGAACGCGTCCGGGATGCTGCTGAAACCCGAGTCCGGGTCGTCGGTCTCCGCGAAGTAGACCGCACTGGAGAAGAGGATGACCCCGATGAAGAGGAAGAAGATGAGCAGGCCCAGCTCCCGCATGCTGGCCTGCAGGGTCTTCCCGAGGATCTGGAGCCCCTTGGAGTGTCTGGACAGCTTGAAGATCCGGAAGACCCGGACCAGGCGGATGACCCTGAGGATGGCCAGAGACATGGCCTGCTGTCCGTTCCCCTGGTGCTCCGCCAGCTCCAGACCGAGCGTGATGAAGTACGGCATGATGGCCACGATGTCGATTGTGTTCATGATGTTCTTGAAGAAGGCGGGTTTGCTGGGACACGCGAGGAACCGGACCAGCAGCTCGAAGGAGAACCAGATGATGCACAGAGTCTCCACGATGAAGAACGGGTCCGTGAACGGGTTCGGCTTTACGCGCGCGGTAACGTTCCCGCGCTCCGGCAGCTCTCCAAACGGTCCTTTGGCCTCCTCTCGGAACTCGGGCAAAGTCTCCAAGCAGAAGATCACGATGGAGATGAGGATGACGAGCACGGACACGATGGCGATGCCCCGGGCGGGTCCGGAGCTCTCCGGGTACTCGAACAGGAGCCAGACCTGGCGCTGGAAGTCGTGCTCGGGCAGCGGGCGCTCTTCCTCCTTGATGAAACCCTCATCCTCCTTAAAATTCTCGATCACCTCCTCCCCCAGTTCGTAAAATTTTATCTCCTCCAAGAAAATGTCCACGGGCACGTTGACGGGTCTCCGGAGCCTCCCCCCGGACTGGTAGTAGTAGAGGATGGCGTCGAAGCTGGGTCTGTTCCTGTCGAAGAAGTACTCGTTCCTCAACGGGTCGAAGAAGCGCATCCTCTTGCGCGGGTCCCCCAGCAGAGTGGACGGGAACTGGGCGAGCGTCTTCAGCTGCGTCTCGAAGCGCAGCCCGGAGATGTTGATGACCACCCGCTCGCAGCACTCCTGGTTCTCCACCCTCTCCGGGTCGTACACATCCTGGGCTGACAGCGCGGCCAGTGCCACAGTCTCATCCAGGTTCTCTCCGGGCACCACTGTCATCTTTCCCCCCCAAGACAAGGGCGACGCTTCCCGCACACCTCACGGTTCTCTCCGCTCCCCCCGCGCCGCCGCCGTGCGTATTTTGGAAAGCAGCTCCGCTCCTTTGTTTTGGTTTTTTCTCCTGTTGTGTCGGCGTCACGTCTGAGCTGGGTGAGCTGACATGTTCGTGCCCCCCCCTGACCACCACCACCGCCACCACCACGCTCACCTTTCCCCGTCCACGCTGCTGCTGGAGTCTGGACTCTCGGCTCGACTGTCACATTCACTGCATCTTAAGCAGGCTTTGCCCTCCCCGAGCTGACGTGTGTGTGCACGCTCTCTCACTGAAGGGGGGGGGGGAACAAAACACACACACACACACACACACACACACACACACACACACACACACACACACACACGCTCATTATGAATCCGATCCAGATATTCAGGAACAAAAACATGAAACCAAACCCTCTCCATGTTTCACACAAAGTGTCGCGCGTAATGAACCTGTTGTCTCCCCAGCGTGGCGCGGGCTCAAGGTTATCACATGATATGTTGTTTATGGTGAAATATGAGCAGATATGAGCAGATATGAGCATGCATTTATGAATCCAGACAGTTTCATGGCGAAAAACGCGAGAATGTGTCATGCAGAAAGACGCGATTCATGCAGAAATATATCCATTCATGATGTGATGCTATGAATACCTGTGGCTCAGAGATCTGTCCTCCTCCACGCACTCATCCTCTCATCCACATGTGACACACATGAAGCAGAAAGAGGCTCTGCAATGTCACGCCGCAGCCGTTTTTCCAAGACGAAGCCCTGCTGACGTTCAGCCACGGAGCTGCTCCACACAAGTTGTGCACGACTTGTAAGATGTGTCATGTCTGCACGGCGCACGCAAACACAAAGAGAGTTTGTATTCTGCTGGTTTTACACTTTCAAAGAGTCTGGGTGGAAGGTGAACGCGCTGTGCAACAAGTAAAGAGCAGGAAGAAGAAAAGAGGAAAGCTGCGTGTGGAAAGAAGAAGGAGAGTTTCTGGGCTGCAGCTCAAAGCAGTGACGTGTTTTCTTTAAATAGCTGCATTTCTCTCAGGGCCGCAGGAAAAGTTTCTTTTCCCATGGAATGACCCGAGGGAGCAGCAGGAAACATCCAGAGAGGAATCCAAAGAGATCAGGAGGAAACATTCAGAAAGCAGCATGTGACAAACCTGAACCACCTGAACTTTAAAGTCCAGCATGAACCTGGATAGAGTCAAATCAGAATATTCCAGAATATAATATTCAACTCCTTCATGTAAGCTTCATATCTACAGACGACATGGTCACGGAGACTACGTCCAGGTTTTAGACAGTCTGCAGGGACGTCACGGAGACTACGTCCAGGTTTTAGACAGTCTGCAGGGACGTCACGGAGACTACGTCCAGGTTTAGACAGTCTGCGGGGACGTCACGGAGACTACGTCCAGGTTTTAGACAGTCTGCGGGGACGTCACGGAGACTACGTCCAGGTTTAGACAGTCTGCGGGGACGTCAGGGAGACTACGTCCAGGTTTATACAGTCTGTGGGGACGTCACGGAGACCTACGTCCAGGTTTTAGACAGGCTGCGGGGACGTCAGGGGAGACTACGTCCAGGTTTTAGACAGTCTGCGGGGACGTCACCGAGACTACGTCCAGGTTTTGTAGATGTCCGTCCTCTGCTTCTTTAAGCTGTTTGTTATTTTTGGGTTTCTCATCATTTCTCAGACATGAAATATATTAAATTCTGTTTTCTATAAATGAAATGATCCAAACATGAACCCGGTTCTGTTTCTGTTTGGGTCGTTGGTACTGAGGACGTGTCTGTCATCTGTTGCATAGTTTCCTTTGATATGGATGACAGAGAGGATTATTATCCAATCAGAGAGCTCCGTGGGGGCAGACAAAGGACACGTTCAATGATGCAACTTTGAAAACATCTCTTCTTCACACTGACTCACGCTGAAATCCTGAATTCAGCTGCCTGCAGACGACCTCATTTCCTGTGTGCGGTGAGCTCATCGCCCGACACACACACACACACACACACACACACACACACACACACACACACACACACACACACACACACACACACACACACACACACACACACACACACACACACACACACACACACACACACACACACCAGTTGCTGGCTGTGTCCACATGTTGCTTAAATGTCACTCTGGTTCTCTGGGGGATTCTCCGGCAGCTCGGCGTCTCAGGTCCAGAGTTTTGTTTCCTCCTGGACGCCGTCGCACGGTCTCATCAGTTTCTGCAGGGTTAGGGTTTGAAATCTCATTTCTGCAAAACTCCAACCAGCTGAAGTAAACTGCTGCCAACTGTAGCTGCTGTTAGCTCAGTTTGTTGGGGCGCGGTGGAATGCTAAGATGGAGTGGAGCCAGTGTCGTGCTAGAACAGGAGCTGGGCGAGCAGGCAGTGTAAGATGTGGCATAATGAGGCAGCAGTTCAGTCCACAGTATGGAGCGTGGAGATGCTGCTACATGTCTGCATCACTCCACCATCTCTGGCTGCTGTGTCTGTGTTGCTGCTGGTTCCTTCCTCCCTTCCTTCCTCCCTCCTCCCTTCCTTCCTTCCTTCCTCCCTTCCTTCCTTCCTTCCTCCCTTCCTCCCTTCCTTCCTTCCTTCCTCCCTTCCTCCCTTCCTTCCTTCCTCCCTCCCTCCCTCTGAAGGTGTTCAGGACAGAAGCAGCTGTCTCTCAGTCCTCTTACAGTGCTCACTGTCACAGCACAGTCAGCTGTCACACTGTAATTTCCTCTAACTGGATTCATTTAATTACACAGGACGAGACGTTAAAGAGGAGCAGCTCCATGCAGAGAGGAGCAGAGAGGAGCAGCTCCATTATAGAGAGAGCAGAGAGGAGCTGCTCCATGCAGGGAGGAGCAGCTCCATGCAGAGAGGAGCAGAGAGGAGCTGCTCCATGCAGGGAGGAGCAGCTCCATGCAGAGAGGGAGGAGCAGCTCCATGCAGAGAGGAGCAGAGAGGAGCAGCTCCATGCAGAGAGGAGGCAGCTCCATGCAGAGAGGAGCAGAGAGGAGCAGCTCCATGCAGAGAGGAGCAGCTCCATGCAGAGAGGAGCAGCTCCATGCAGAGAGGAAGCTCCTGGATCAGTGTTCAGACGCCTGGCAGTCATGTCTGTCATGATGTTGTCATGTCGGCTGCTCACATTAAACAAAGTGACGAATAATGAAATAACTTAAGATGCCAGTCCGTCAGTGTCCTCTTCGCTCTCTTCTCCTCTGCCATTGCACGACACCGGCCCCATTAGCTAACAGCAGCTACAGTTCACTTCACTGCAGCACCTTCTCCTTCACCCTGAGAATCGTCTTTGACACTTTAATGTTTTTATTGCCGTGCAGTTAATAATTACATAACGAGGCAGACACAGGTCTTTAATGTGTTAAAGATTAATGTCAGGAGGTTTTTCACCAAACAGACAGAACCATCTCTGAAACTAGAACACGGAGACGTTGAAGTCAGATTCCTGCTGCAGATTCTAGTGTTTGATTTGACAGAAAAGTCTTCCCGTGGATTCCCACGTGACCGTCGTTCCCCGGAGATTCCCGTCAGCTCCCTGAAATATTAACCCAGATTCTGCTGATTCCCCTCCAGCAGCTGAAGCAGTCCGACCTTCAATGATCATGATGAGGTCTGGCTCAGGTACCAAACCTCAACGTTATGGACCTCCATCAAATGGTGCATGAGAGAATTTGAAGCTCTGTGGTTGGATCTTTGTTGAAATGCACCCTGGGAGTCGTAGTTGACAGATGACGTCGCCTCTGAGAACATGAACCCGGTCCTCGGGTTGTTTTTGGACAGGTTATGAATGGTTCACTGGGAGCTGACATGCGAGCACCGCTGGGACCGGAGTCCCATTGACCATCGAGCATTACACTCTATCATCCATATTTTAAATATACACAACGTGTACGCAGGATTTTTCCCACCAGCTTCCTGCTGTCAGTGGAACTTCTGTTTTTTTAACTGCACAGTTCTGGAAAACGTACAAGAGTCATGACATGAAGAATGTCGTGGAGCCTGAAGAGCCTCAGCAGCACGTTAGCTCTTATATAAAATCATTTACTGACAATTCACTTTTATCTGGGCTGCTGCCAACTGTAGCTGCTGTTAGCTCATGTTAGCTCAGTTTGTTAGCCGGGACCTGTGGCTCTTTCCATGTCGTTCCCCGTCTCTCTCTCTCCACATTCCTGTCACTCTGTCTCTGTCAGACATAAAGCTTGAAAAGGCCAAAAAAAATCTTTAAAAAAACACGGAGCAGAGCCAGTGTCGTGCCAGAACCTGAGCTGGGCAATATAACCAGGCTGAGCAGCATCTATATATGTATGTAAATAAATAATACTGATTACTCATGCTGTCGTTGCAGCGGTTGCAAAACATAAGACATAATAATGATAACATGTAAATATAATACTGAATATTATTAATTGATAAGACAAACAACAGAATAAAAGGCCCTTCAAAATAAAAGCCCTTGGCAAGCCTCCGATCTGATCTTAACTCAAACATCAGCTGAAGGTGACTCCGTAATGTGAGAGTCGTGGAGGACACGGCGTTCTTCAGGTATCCCTGATGTCAGGACTCGCGTGTCTCCTGATGCATTAGGACAGGGGTGTCAAACTCAAATTCACAGAGGGCCAAAATTAAAAAGAAGAACATTGTCGAGGGCCAAACCAATTTTTCATTCATTTATTTATGTTTTTATTATCTTTGAGATACAGTAAACTACTGTATTAACCATTTTAATATATTACAATTGAATTTTTGCTTAAATACTGAACCCAGAACAGGTTTAAGAAAATAATAAAAACAAAAACTGAAATAAATATCAGGCCTCTATATCTTTAACTTTATTCATTTTAATTGTAACCTAAATCTTTTCATCACAGGCCATCAAGGCCAACACCTAAAAAAAATATCTCTTTCAACTTTGAACAGACCATGCCTTCAGTAAATAAAATAATATTTATCCAGTTTAGTTTTTTTCAATGTCCATTTACTCTGATGATGCACATGGGTCCAAGCCAGATACTTGGCATCGCTTTTTACATGCAAGTGCATCAATATCTGGAGTCAGGCTCTGCGCAGAGGAAATCCTCAGGACTGAATGAAGGTGTGCATCAGTGAGACGACTCCTATGTGGTGTTTTGTTCATTTTCATCAACGAAAACAGTTGCTCGCACAGATATGTGCTGCCGAACATAGAGAACATTTGCGCAGCTTGGGCACGGAGTTCGGGCAGCGTGTCAGGGAGGTAAGGTGGAAATTGCGCAGCACCGACAGAGTCATACTTTGACTAGAGCGTGTCATTACACTGTAGCTCAATAAGCTCCATTTGGAGATTGCTTGGTGCGTTATTCAGGTTTGCTAATGAGTGTCAACACAAGAGGTGGGGGTGTTTTCGCGCTCCGGAGTCTGGCGCGCCAGGACAGAATGATGGGAATTGTAGCATTAGCGGTACGTGCGCTGTATAACGGGCCGGCGGGCCAGATGTAATACATATCTGAAATCATCTCGCGGGCCAAATATAATTGTAGTGCGGGCCAAAATTGGCCCGCGGGCCTGAGTTTGACATGTCTGCATTAGGAGATTAGATGGTTCACCACCAGACTCCCAGCATGCAATGAAATGACTTACTGTCCGAGCACGCCTGCAGCGAGCAGTAAACTTGTTGAAGCTCGTTGGGGCTCCACCTTAAATCAGCTGCTGGACTACAAATATTTACCAGAGGTTCGGTCGAGCAGCCGTCCAGCAGCTGGTGGAGCCGGATACAGACGGCTGGATTTCCTCTCCACCCGGATACATGACAGCAGGTATTACACCATAAAACTCAGAATGCAGTTCAAACATCTTCAGAGGAGCAGCACCAACTACTGACGAACACCTCAGCCCAACGAGGGTAAAACATCAGAAAACATTTTGAGATCAAGCATCAACCTCCATGACTGAAGTGAAGCCACAAGCCTGCAGTTCCTCTAACGTCCACTTGAGGCTGGCTCCAGAAGTGAGTCAGTCTCCATAAGTCCCCATGTCCAAATGTCCAACTTCACAGCAGAAATAAACATGTTTACAGCCTGGTACAAAAAACAGTTTTGGTCTCTGTAGCTAATTTCCCCGTTCATGACAACTGTACTGAGGGTGAATTTATATACAACTCACCTGTTCACATTATATTAAGGCTTAAAGTTATGCAGGATTAAGAGCGTGGACGCTTTGATTGACAGGTGGGTGTGGTTACAGGTGGTGTGTTTCAGTAACCAGGCGTCATTTTTAGAGTATCAGGGGCGGAGGAGTGACCACACGGAGCTTCACCTGTGGGTGGTGCCCATTCTTGGATAACATGGGGACTTATGGAGACTGAGGTCGTATGTTTCCCGTCAGGTTGAAACTTAAAGTCGTTTCTTCGTGTTGAGGAAGTGAGAAGTTTAGTTTTCAGTCAGCCGAACACAAACTGTGTTTTTGTTCCTGCTGCCTCATGACTCGTCTTCTCCTTTTTACATTTTATATCTCAGCTTGTTGACCTCTTCTTGTTTCATGGTTTGGAACGTGATGCCAACATGGAGAAGTTCATAAAAAGAAACCAGGTCCGCGGGTCATAAAGATCAGTGTCGGCATTTAGCTTCATATCTTCACTTCCCTTCTGTTGGACAACATGCTGCTCAACATGTTGCTAATAAAAATAAAGAGGAGCAGCTCCTCCTCATGTTTGATCCAGTTTGACCAGAGTCAGAGAATAAAGTTCTGTGGTTCTGGTTCTGTACAGTGCACAGTTAGGCCCGGGCACAGATGACTGTAGCCGCCCTCACAGTCACTCACAGACGTCAGACGAGAGAAAGCGTTTGATTGGATGTAAAATAAAAACACTAATAAATATTCCTGCAGTCTGAACCAGCTGATCCAGATCAGTCCAGTTCGTCCGGCAGGCCACGTGAACTGTTTTCCTGGAAAGCTGCGTCTTCTATTTCAGTGACATGTCGGGACGTTTCACACAGTTAATGTTTGGAGAGCAGAGCTGATAACTCAGCCTCCACCTCCTCCACCTCCTCCACCTCCTCCACCCCCCCAACATCGACTGCTTCATGTCGACTCGGCCACATCAACAGACGCACATCAATAAGTTTTACCCACAGCTGCACGCGGCCGACACTAATGTGACTAATTTGGTGGAGCGGCGGGTCGGGCCCGGCTGTGACTGATGGATCCAGATTCCTGCTCCTGTACTAAAGCAAACAATGATTGTCCTGAAAAGCCTGCTCTTATTTTTAGGGCCTGACTGTGTTTTTACGTAACGGGTCACAGTAATAAGAATAGCTCCATCCATCACTGGAGCAGCACCGTCCAAACGTTCTGGGAACGCTGGGATCAGAAAAACAGCTCATTGTGCCAGAGAGAGGCCCACAGGCCGAGACCACGTCTCCAAAAAACACTCCGCTCTGATTCTGAGACTTCTGCTTCAGACCTTTGACTCTGAGCTGTTTACACTCAACATGCTGCCGGACTGACGTGAAGAAAAAGAAGATGAAATAAAGTCCAACAGAAGAAGAAGAAATGTTAAATGATCTGATTTAAAAACCTCTGATCAGCTAACGCCTGTTAAATCATGGTGATGCTACGCATGAGCTGCTGTTAGCTCAGTCTGTTAGCTCAGTCTTTAGCTCAGTCTGTTAGCTCAGTCTGTTAGCTCAGTCTGTTAGGTCGTCATGTTAGCTCAGTCTGTTAGCTCAGTCTGTTAGCTCAGTCTGTAGCTCTTAGCTCATGTTAGCTCAGTCGCTTAGTCTCAGTCTGTTAGCTCAGTTGTTAGCTGCTGTTAGCTCAGTTTGTTAGCTGCTGTTAGCTCAGTTTGTTAGCTGCTGTTAGCTCATGTTAGCTCAGTCTGTTAGCTGCTGTTAGCTCATGTTAGCTCAGTTTGTTAGCTGCTGTTAGCTCAGTCTGTTAGCTGCTGTTAGCTCAGTCTGTTAGCTGCTGTTAGCTCAGTCTGTTAGCTGCTGTTAGCTCAGTTTGTTAGCTGCTGTTAGCTCAGTTGTTAGCTGCTGTTAGCTCAGTCTGTTAGCTCATGTTAGCTCAGTCTGTTAGCTGCTGTTAGCTCAGTCTGTTAGCTGCTTAGCTCAGTCTGTTAGCTGCTGTAGCTCAGTCTGTTAGCTGCTGTTAGCTCAGTCTGTTAGCTGCTGTTAGCTCAGTCTGTTAGCTGCTGTTAGCTCAGTCTGTTAGCTGCTGTTAGCTCAGTTGTTAGCTGCTGTTAGCTCAGTTTGTTAGCTGCTGTTAGCTCAGTTGTTAGCTGCTGTTAGCTCAGTCTGTTAGCTGCTGTTAGCTCAGTTTGTTAGCTGCCGTTAGCTCAGTTTGTTAGCTGCATGTTAGCTCAGTTTGTTAGCTGCTGTTAGCTCAGTTTGTTAGCTGCTGTTAGCTGCCTGTTAGCTCAGTTTGTTAGCTGCTGTTAGCTCAGTTTGTTAGCTGCTGTTTAGCTGCGTTGTTAGCTCGTTTGTTAGCTGCTGTTACTCAGTCTGTTTAGCTGCTGTTAGCTCAGTCTGTTAGCTTCTGTTAGCTCAGTCTGTTAGCTGCTGTTAGCTCAGTCTGTTAGCTGCTGTTAGCTCAGTTGTTAGCTGCTGTTAGCTCATGTTTACTCTCGAGGCGCGTTCACGTTTCTCTCGGCAGTAGTAGGAAGCAGAGGGTGAGGCGAGGGGGTTTCAATGAGCAGCTACACCACTGACTCGTACAAACGGGTCCTTTAGCTCCGTCCTGTTGATTTTCCCGTCGTGCTCTCTGACCTTCTTTCTGCTCGGGCGTGTTTACTTCGTCTCGTTTCACATGCAGGACTGTTTTTCCCGTTGTGGTGTTCTGTAACGCTTTTATTTTGGAGGTGAGCGGTTCTTCCTGGCAGGGTGTCTCCTGTTCAGACCACATTTCCACTCGGCCTCCCTCTCAGTCACGAACACTGAGTCTATTGATTTTTACAGAGCACCACCTCCACGGTCAATGGCCGCTCCGCAGGTCGCTCTTCATTCCCCCATAACGAGCTCAGATTATTATTATTATTAACGATTATTAACATTAATGTTTATTATCTGTTAATGATGCCTCATAAGCTTCAGATATAAAAACAGAAACCTCTCCGTGCTCGTACTGAACATGCGTCCCGGGTCACAAAGAGCGGCAGATTGTTGTGGTGAAGCCTCAGACTGGGTGGAGGTGGTGGTGCTGGTGATGGAGGGAGGATTACATAACGGCTGGATGAACACACGGTGCACGGCAGCGGCCCGCAGACCGGTGCCAGCTCCGAGGCCATGGGGTGGTGAGGACGGGCCGGTCTGCACAGGAAGTGACAGAACGATGACTCTGCTGATTCAGGACTGACCCAGACGTCCAGCTCAACTCCATAAAAAAACATGACTCATCAGAAATCTGGAAATATTTGGACGCAGCGTCGTGCCTGACAGAGTTTGAATCTTCCAGAAGCTCCATGCAGGGCCGGATCTAGAAGAACATTCACAGGGTGGCAGGAGGCTCTGATTTCATCTGAGTGATTGAAATCAATAACCAAATGAAGATATTTCAACTCAGCAATGTAAATGAATGGACATATATCAGATGACGACATAACTGGATGAATTATTCTGCTGTAAATCACTCATGGAGCAGCAGACACGCGTCAAATCAAATGTGCAGCATGCTGCAATAATTACATTCATTCAGTTCTCATGGCTCCATGTTTGAGCGTCTGCAGGTGCTGGATGAATTTCCAGGTGCTTAACATCAGCGATATTCGTCCTTGTCGAACACAATGGAGCTGTGTTATCTGTGTGCGCTTCAGGACGCTGCAAGGTGAACACACACAAAGTCACGCACACAAACGGAGCTCCGCCGTTATTCACCTCAAACATGGAGCGAGCAGGCTGCATGTTTGCTGCTGCTGCATGTCTGCTGCTGCTGCATGTCTGCTGCATGTCTGCTGCTGCATGTCTGCTGCTGCTGCATGTCTGCTGCTGCATGTCTGCTGCTGCTGCATGTCTGCTGCTGCTGCATGTCTGCTGCATGTCTGCTGCTGCTGCATGTCTGCTGCTGCATGTCTGCTGCTGCTGCTGCATGTCTGCTGCATGTCTGCTGCTGCTGCATGTCTGCTGCATGTCTGCTGCTGCTGCATGTCTGCTGCTGCATGTCTGCTGCTGCATGTCTGCTGCTGCATGTCTGCTGCTGCTGCATGTCTGCTGCATGTCTGCTGCTGCTGCATGTCTGCTGCTGCTGCATGTCTGCTGCTGCTGCTGCATGTCTGCTGCTGCTGCTGCTGCTGCATGTCTGCTGCTGCATGTCTGCTGCATGTCTGCTGCTGCATGTCTGCTGCTGCTGCCTGCATGTCTGCTGCTGCTGCATGTCTGCTGCTGCTGCTGCATGTCTGCTGCTGCTGCTGCATGTCTGCTGCTGCTGCTGCATGTCTGCTGCTGCTGCTGCTGCTGCTGCTGCTGCTGCTGCATGTCTGCTGCTGCTGCATGTCTGCTGCTGCTGCATGTCTGCTGCTGCTGCATGTCTGCTGCTGCTGCATGTCTGCTGCTGCATGTCTGCTGCTGCATGTCTGCTGCTGCATGTCTGCTGCTGCTGCATGTCTGCTGCTGCTGCATGTCTGCTGCTACATGTCTGCTGCTGCATGTCTGCTGCTGCATGTCTGCTGCTGCGCCTCATGACCTGCCTGAATAATCACATATGAAAACATCAGTAACATAAACGTGCCTTGTGGTCTGGACAGATCACTGCAGGCGTCTTATCGCCTCCATCAAACAAGGTCTAAAGCTGAATTCATTCACAGCCTCTCGCCCTGGCGGAGGTGGAGGGTGGTGGTGGTGGTGGTGGTGTAGGGGGGTTACCTGCCATGCCAGACTGCCGGTAGCCGTGGCAACCTGGGATGGTCCTCATCAGCAGCAGCAGGATGCAGAGCTGACCTGTCTCATCCTGTCCAACACTGAACACATTCATGCAGAGCTCAGAGGCCCGGCCCGGTTCTGCTCTGCTCGCAGGTCCAGTCACCATGTGCTGCACAGGAAACACACAGGTGGATGAACTGTACGTGTTGTTTCACATCAGGCGTGACGTGAAACCTAAAGAGCTGTGATGTTTTTCTGCAGAGCGTGAGCGAGTATTCACATCCTTCACTAAAGGACAAGTACACACACTACACTGTGGGAATACTGCACTACAAGTTAAAGTACTGCATTGGAGTACACACACTACTCTGTGGAAATACTGCACTACAAGTTAAAGTACTGCATTGGAGTACACAGGTAGAACGTGCGCTCTGACTCTGTCTGTATTCAGATTTCAGCCAGCTCATTTTAATTGCTTCTCTTCAGTGACTTGATTGGGGTCATCTCACTGCGGGTAACTGCATGAATTGTATTCTGGGCTCGTTATGCAAAGCAGAGCGGCAGCTCATGGTGAAGATACAGGAAGACTTTTATTCTTACATTTATCAATGTCGATCATCAATGAACTGCTGATGTGTGACAGCTTCAGGCTCCTCGGACCAGAACCAGAGCCGGGCGTCGTGCGAACTAAATATTATAATAATAATATAATAATAAATACACGTAAAGTTAAAAATCAGAGAGGTGACAGGAAGTCTGCTCACTTCACATTCAGCTGATTTCATTACGCGTTCACTAATTAACATTTACGGGAAGACGTCCCGCGAGAGTCCAACACACACACACACACACACACACACACACACACACACACACACAGACATGTCCTGACTTCTGTTCACTGCAGAGAAATCTGCTACGATGTGACGCAGCCTCAGACTGATTGTCTTCTGATTCCCTTTAAATGGACATGTTCTGGTTCTGGTTCTGGTTCTGCTCTTCTGTTCAGCTGGTGACGTCTACAGTTCTGTAACGCTGCGTTCAGACCGCTGAATCTGCTGAGGTCCTGACCCTGAATATCTTCATCGTGACGCGCTGGAGGATGACGAGGTGTCGTGTGTTCAGACGTCTCACTCTGACGAAGCGGTAACCGGGTCAGAGGTCAGAGGTCAGAGAGGAGATGGTGCCGCAGATTTCTCGTGGAGACGTTCAGCCTCCAGACCTCGTGTGTGACATCACAGTAACAGATCAGTCACATGACAGCGGCACTGTAACGAGGAGGAGCGCCGCTAACGAGACAACACTAATACAGATGAGAACAGGTGTGAACACTGCTCTGTGTCCGTGATAACGTACCGTGGTAACGTGTCCGTGATAACGTGTCCGTGGTAACGTGCCCGTGGTAACGTGTCCGTGATAACGTGTCCGTGATAACGTGCCCGTGATAACGTGTCCGTGATAACATGTCCGTGGTAACGTGTCCGTGATAACGTACCCGTGATAACGTGTCCGTGATAACGTACCCGTGATAACGTGCCCGTGATAACGTGTCCGTGATAACGTACCCGTGGTAACGTGTCCGTGATAACGTGTCCGTGATAACGTGCCCGTGATAACGTGTCCGTGATGTGCCCACAGGTTTCTGGAGTGTGGTCACTCTGGTCGTCAGGCTAATCTAAAAATCATGTGACTCCTGAGCTCTGAAGCATCACAGCCTCCTAACTGAGATCAAACCTGTTCAATGTGTCGTCCATCCACAGACCGGCTGCTCCATGCAGCTTTGTTCTCGTCGGTCTTGTGATGGATTGACGACCTCTCTAACGTGTACGGCACCTCTAACCCTGAGCAGTATCATGATGGAGAATAACCTCTCTTCATGTCTGCGGTCAATACTTCTGAGGATGGATCAGCTGATCACCTTCTGGATTCCAGCTTCCTCGCTGTCTCTGCTGATGGACACTCGACCTCTGGCTTCACTTTCTGACCCTCACGCCGTCGTTTCAGGAGGATCGCGGCGGCGAGCGCAGCATCAATCACGGGAGGTCGCCGCAGGCAGGCTGTTATAGCTTCTATTACCCATCGCACGGCGGGTTCATCACCACCTCGTATCATCAGTCTGAGCGCAGCGGCCACTGCCGCGGTAACCGCATCCCATGTGACCAGACAAATGCACATTTAGCAGGAGCCAGAGGAGGCCATGATGACTCCTCCTCTGCTGGAAGTGAAACCACTGCAGGCTGCACAGCTGATGAACACAAGAAACACACAAGAAACAGACATGCACATACGTGTGTATGAGTACACGCAGTACACACTGATGGTTTGTCAGCAGACTGTTGTGACAGCAGCGAGTCTCGATCGATGGCGACAGAGAGAACAGAGTTTTATGATTCGTCTTCCTCCTCAGCTGCACACACACACACACACTCATATGATTCATTCCAGTCCAGTGAAGGTGTAACTCACAAGTCCAGCTGTTTGTTTCACCTCACAGTGACTGGTCGTGTTAGGACTGTATCACAGATCCAGGTGCAGCCTGAGCAGCTTCATGCTCTTTGGTGTCGAATGGAACCGAAGTCGGCCTGAAACAAACTCTGGTATCAGGTGATCCAGACGTCTCTCCACTTCCTCCTGAGGGATCTGGACATAGGACAGCAAACCTCCAGAGGAAGGCACCAGATGGATCCAGATCAGATCAACCTGAAGCACCTCAGCTGGTGTCTGAGTACATCTGTGATGTGACCAAAGCTCCCGACTTCAGATCGGAGCTGGACCGACTGATAAATCGAAGGTTTTGCCTCCCTCGTAACCACAAAGACCCAAAGATACTAAAGTCCGAGGGAACCAACCAGAACACGTCTTCACGTCTTTCTCCAACCTTTTGTGGAGCATGTAGCATGTAGCACTTCATATGTGTGTGTGTCAGTTTGGTTCTATTGTTTCCTCTTGTCCTGACGCTGTGGGCTGATTTAAAGATGCACATGCTGTGCTGCATAAAGAGCAGCTGCACCTTCAGATAAGACAATCAGCTTCTGCAGAGCCTCCAACCAAATCAATGAAGTGCTGAGTGTCTGAGAACAGGCTGAGCACGGATCACCTGCGAGGTATTTGTCCTGAAATTAATTAACTCAACACCCCGACACAAGCCGCCAAGAACAAATATCACCCGCGGCGATGCGCGTGTTCATCAACATGGAAACTCAAACTTCAGACCAATCTTCTCTTTGAGCTCCGTCTTTGGTCTCCTCCACCTCCTGAGACAAACACCTGACTCTTTAACTGCTAAACTAAACTAAACTAGGAGCTAAAAGAGGCTAAAGATCTCAGAGATGGGAGCTTAGGTTACAGGGCTGAACAGTCTGAGGCTGAGCTCTTAACGCTTCACAGGAGAAACAGTCGAGCAGAACGACGGCTGACTGCTCCACAAATATCCTGCGGATCCTGATTACAGTTTATCGAGCGTCTCCGAGATAACGTATTGAACTCAACCTGTTCTCCTTCTCAGACGTCCTCTGTCTCAGGTTTGTCTTTCACCTCCTCACTCGTGTCCTCGCTGTGGTCTCCAGCAGGACACAGACTGAAACTCAAAGCCTGTGTCCTCTCACAGCTCAGGAGTCAGAACCATCCATGGATAAATCATGAAGAGTTGTGAGCTCCGCTGAGACGTCTCTGTCTTTGAACAACTTTCCTCAGAAGTTTGTTTCATGAGCTCTGCAGTCTGTGAGTCAGGTGAGAGTTCAGACATAGACACACTTTAATACATGTTTGATACGCAGTCATAGAGCTTTAATATGTGCAGCAGCAGCTAACAGACTGAGCTAACAGCAGCTACAGCTGTCAGCAGTTTACTTCACTGTCCATCATAAACTCTGTAAATCACAGAGAGTTGAGGCGGAGCAGCCGGAGGACATCAGAGGGAAAACCAGAAAACATTTCCTCCATAAAATATGATCCAGTTTCACCAGAATCACTGAAATAGTTGCTGCTGTGTGACTTAGTGCCGTAAAGCGTTACGTACTTCTCCCGACCCGGAGCCCAAAGTTACATAGAGTGAGAACAGACGTACGAATGACAGAGACACCGTTCACCTGATCACAGGTCAGTGTGGGTGTGTCAGATTGTTAAAGTTTCATCATGTTGATTTCAAAGTTGATTTCTAGAAACAGATTTGTCTCTTTAGCTTGAAGCAGTCTGACAGTTCATGAGTTTAACCTTTGACCTCCTGCTCCAGCCTGGCTGGATCTTCCTGTCCAGCTGATCAGCTGCCCTGTGTCATTACAGAGGAAGAAGAAGAAAACACAAGTGAAGCTGACGGAGGAGGGAAGGTGTCACCAAGGTGGAGGTGTTATGTAATTCACTGCATGTCAGGATAGCCGTGAACGTGTCGAGCGTCGGCTGGAGGTGAAGCCCCGTCTGTGGGCCCTCGACCCCGGAGACTCCCCGTCCTCTCTCAACACGCTCCGGGTTTCCCTCGTCTGAAAATAGACCAGACAAATATGTGAGGACCCCCGTCACCAAGTCCTGCTGCTCCACCTCAGCACGGCACCACACCAGTAAACTTTATCAGTCTGTTACAGACCGGCTTCACACAGTGGATGTTCTCACGTGACCTGCGGCCTGACTCCACGCTTGGTTTGTGTTTCTTTGGTTTTGGTGCTCAGACATAGCAGCTTCCATTGAAAGGCATCCTGGGTAATGTAGTGAAGCAGGCTGGATGTGGAGAGGTCCGCCTCATGATGATGCACAGAGCGGATCTTTGTTTGAAATGAGCTGCAGCTGATTCACAGCTGACTGCTCGTCGCTCCGACAGATGTGACAGATGTGACAGATGGTTTGCTGTTTTCTAACAAACACACAACGTTTCAACAACACAGCATCAGAGCAGAGACGGAGGAGGAGACGCTGCTGAGGAGAGGAGAGGAGAGGAGGGGAGAGAAGAGAAGAGAAGAGAAGAGAAGAGAAGAGAAGAGAAGAGAAGAGAGGAGAGGAGAGGGGCGGTGGTGGTGGTGGTGTTGTGGACTCCATGTCCTTGTCAAGGACCTCGTTACCTGCAGCAGGAGTGGAGGGGAGGGGGAGTCCTCTCATACTCTGATTTCCTGAATGGATGCACTGTGACAGCTCCGTGTGGAGGAAGTTTAGACGATGCTTCTCTCACATTTCAGGACTGGTTGAACTCTGAGAGACTTCACACGTCACAATAAAATGTGTTCTGGATGAAAGTGTCAGCATGGACATGCAGTGTTCTTATGTTCTGTCGTATTGGAGCGGCTCCAACATGAAGATGAGGTGTAGGTGTAATCAGGGTAAATATTTGAGACACATTTTAATGCATTTTAATTTAAAGAACTCAAGTTGCAAAGGAGCCTCCGGTAAATTTCCAGAAAGCTAAGCTCTGGAATTTTGGGAATATTCAAAATCATTCCAGGGGAATTTCTGTGAATTAAGCGGGTAATTCCCAGCAGTCCCAGACCAACCTGGCTGCAGGGTGTGTGCACAGGCGCGTACTTTCCAGTTAGATGTACTTCCTCCTGCTGAGGCTGCAGGGCGGCTGCCGGCAGGTATCCAGGTGAAGTGATGACACAGGTGACTGCAGCCTCGAGGCGTTTAAACACCGACCGCCGCTGAGTTCACAGACCTGTTAGAGCTGCAGGAATTCACAGTGATGTGGTGTGAGACTAACAGCAGATGTATGACACCACTGATGGAGGCTGTTAGCACAACAATTATCTGCTAATTTCATCTTCACGCAGAGACTCCGACTGTCACTGATGATCCCCTCAGGGCGGGAAGCGTCCATTCATGATGTCAGCGCATTGATTATAGAATATGACGGCATTGATCTTCTGACAGACGGACAGAGGATCAATATGAAGAAATTAGCTTCTTAATTTACATGAAGTGAACAAATGTTATATACGCTGCAGCTCCTTCCTCCAGCTTTAAGAATGAAGATAAACCAGCTCAGTAATTAAAGACTTAACTTCTCATTTAGTTTATTATTAACGACAGTATTGATAAGAGGTGAAACATTATCCAGTTTTACTGGGAGGATGTGATGAGTCATGGGCGGGTCCGTTTCTTTGTAAGAGAGGTGGAGACATGAGGACACCGGACACGTCTCCATCACGTCACAGCGCTGGTTTGGTCCGAGCTCCATCAGGAGAATTCGTTAACTTGCTCAGATTTGCTCATTTCTCTGGTTCACTCTGTTCTGTCTCCTCATCGACATTTTGTTCACAAAAACATATTTATGTCATTTCTACAACACTTAGTACGACCTCTGCGTTGATTACAGTCACGTCACAGTCTGTATTTTAGCAAATTAATAAGTACAGAGGTAGAGAGAGAGTCTGTGACCATAAAGCTACAGATTGACACAGAGTGGGAACCACACATGTAGAGCAGAGGGACATGTAAATGATTTAAGAGGAGCTGGATTATTTACATGTTATTATTATCTGAAGCTTGGTGTGTGTTGGCTCTGTCAATCTTTTATCGGTGTGTGACGTCAGCAGGATTTACACTTTCAGCAGTTTTTCTCTCAGAGGCGTCGAGTCGTCCTATATGACTGACGTGCTGATGGGTGGAGGACAGGTGCAGCATGAAGTCAATCCTCTAAGTATAGACCACCCACTTCCCCACCCACCCACGACCACCACCGGCACCACCAGCTGAGCATTCCTACCGCGCCTCTCGCTCTAGGGACAACAATACAGCGGCTCAGATGACGGAGGCTGAAAACCCTCCCGCTGGTCACGCTGCCAGAGGCTCCACATCTCTGCACTTCTTTCCTCCACCATGTGACCCCACCAAAAAAACACCTTTCACACACTCCGTCATGAAAACAAATTATGCCAATGAAGCCCGCGAGGACAGACGACACTACTCCTCTGTGGAGCTTCAGATTCACGGTGTTCAATTTTTATCACGTCATTTCAGTTCATGTTCGCAACGAGCTTATGGTGGAGAGAAAAAATGTAAATGTATACACAAAGTGGGAACCACACATATAGAGCAGACTGTCTAAAACCTGGACGTAGTCTCCGTGACCCCCGCAGACTGTCTAAAACCTGGACGTAGTCTCCGTGACCCCCCCGCAGACTGTCTAAAACCTGGATGTAGTCTCCGTGACCCCCCCGCAGACTGTCTAAAACCTGGACGTAGTCTCCGTGACGTCCCCGCAGACTGTCTAAAACCTGGACGTAGTCTCTGTGACGTCCCCGCAGACTGTCTAAAACCTGGACGTAGTCTCTGTGACGTCCCCGCAGACTGTCTAAAACCTGGACGTAGTCTCCGTGACGTCCTCGCAGACTGTCTAAAACCTGGACGTAGTCTCCGTGACGTCCCCGCAGACTGTCTAAAACCTGGACGTAGTCTCTGTGACGTCCCCACAGACTGTCTAAAACCTGGACGTAGTCTCCGTGACGTCCTCGCAGACTGTCTAAAACCTGGACGTAGTCTCCGTGACGTCCTCGCAGACTGTCTAAAACCTGGATGTAGTCTCTGTGACGTCCCCTGTGATGTGATCAGACGTTTGGTCCCAGCAGATTATTTGTAGGACAATGCTGTCGGTCATCTGCTGCTTTCAGACACGATTTTATCTAAAGAGCCGAGTCACATCTTCTTTTTCATCTGAGGGTTTATCTCAGTGAACTCACCATGCATCAGTACAGAGGTACTACTTTAAGATACTGCATATGTCCATTTTCTGCCGCTTTCTACTCGACTACAGAGTAAATCTTTAAATGTAGTGTGTGGCTGCCTTCCTTTAGCTGCTGCAGACTTTAACTTCAGTTGAAGATAAGTCCTCCCTCTGCAGCCTCGCGGCTCATTACTGATCCTGATTGAAATCCAGTACAGACATTGATTTACAGTAAGTGTGAGTTTGAGGTAGGAGTCAGTCTCCTGCATGGGGAATGTAAACAGAGATGGAGTTGAAGGTGGAGTAGCTGTGGTAGCTCTCCCAGAGTAAGTCAGTGTAATTGGTTGATGTGGATTCCTCACAGCTCTCTGACCTGCTGAAGTAAACACCTGGTTAAACCTTTGATTGGGCCTGAGGTCCCCTGTGAAGGCTGCTCAATGGAGCGCTACAGCACAGAGAGGAGCTGTGTTCACACTGAATTCAGAGGCAGAGGGTCGACAGAACAATTATACATTAAAGAACAGAACCTCTGAACCGGCAGTGTCCAGTCTAACAGTGAACACAGAGACAGAACCTCTGAACCAGCAGTGTCCAGTCTAACAGTGAACAAAGCGACAGAACCTCTGAACCAGCAGTGTCCAGTCTAACAGTGAACACAGCGACAGAACCTCTGAACCAGCAGTGTCCAGTCTAACAGTGAACACAGCGACAGAACCTCTGAACCAGCAGTGTCCAGTCTAACAGTGAACACAGAGACAGAATGAAATGAAGCTTTTTTAAATGAAAACAACTCGTGATCGTTGATTTCTGTTTTTGAGACAGTTGTTTGTTGTGTTGTGATGTTGGTGTCCCGCAGGGCTCTACTGTCGGTCCTCTCCTCTTCCATATGAACTCTCTCTGAACGCTCATTCCTCCACCTCACACTTCCTTTTCTGTTAAACTCTCTTTCTTTATGACCACGTTGTTCTGTTTTTTTAGATTTTATTAATTAACAACTTCTGTGATCATCCAACAAACTTCCACTTAAACTAAAGCTTCGGTTCCTTTTTAGGCATAAATTTAGAAAGACCTTTTATTTTTACTGTGTTTAATTGGTATCTAATCGATTAGAGGAAGCTACTATTTCAACATTTCCATCAATATATAAGTTACTCATTTATTCTAAGTGATAATGTCAACTTCCTGAATTTATATTTAAGCTAAAGAAAACAGATTTGGTGGCGCCATCGCGGCTTCCAGAGGAGGAAGGAAACAGGGACTTTCCTCATGAATAAAACATGACTGATTAAAAGCAAAAATCCCAAAGAGCATTTGAATAACAGCAGCCTGTTTACCTTTAATACGTGGCTGTTTGGTGTTATTGATCTGCGGCAGCCGAGGGAGGAAAAGCAGTGACCGACCAGTAAAAGCTTTCAGAGTGAAGGTGGTGTTCAAGACATGATTTATGGGCATTTAGATTGAAAGGGAGACTCTGAGCCCAGCACCAGCACCCCCACCCTCCGCACGCCTGCACAGAGCACATACATGTACATGAGCACACACATGAACATGCACACACATGAACATGCACACACATGAACATGCACACACACACGTTTAGTGTGATTGCAGTGATGCAGTGGAGCGTTGAGGAGGGGTCGTCCTTGTCTCTCTGCAGCAGGTTTATTTCCTGACATGCAGACGCTCTGACGTCGTGATCTCGGCCTCGGTGAGGGTGGAATGAGACGGCACGGCACGGCACGGCACGGCACGGCTCTGCCGCAGTCAAAGTCAATTTACCACAAGATCTCACAGCAAATGATGCAAAGCTGAAACAGTGGCTCTGAGTCTGGGTGATGTGCTCAGACTCACATCTTTTATACAGACAGGATGTTTGTCCAAACGTCGGCCGGACACTCGACTGTTTGTCTGGATTTTAGTGCGGTTTCTAAAAATGTTAATCGGTTTTCATTAAAGTCTCTATGAAGTGTCTCTGTCCCGTCTGTCCTCGAACAAATACTGACGAGCAATGCTTCAGAAACTTGTTTCAGATCTGCTCTGCTGGTGTTCCAGTTGTTTCTGTTGGATTCAAACTGAGACACACACACACACACACATTTTAGGTAAATACCATCAGGGTGTGTTCATCTTATCTATGACACTAAATGACTGGACATAAACGAGCGGCTGATCAAAGACTCGTCTTTGTTCCAAACAGACATGCGATGAGTCATATTCATACTTTGGTTGGTTGGTGGTTATACAGCAAAGAGGATGTGAGACACACCTGTGTGGACTCTGTTAATTATTTGAATGTTTAATGGCACGCCATGATCCTCAGATCTGTCAATGATCAACATGTTTATTGATCACAGACGAGTCACAGAGACAAAGAGTCACAGAGACAGATCAGATTAACGGTTAACACAACCACAGACTGTCCAAAAACCTGGACGTAGTCTCCGTGACGTCCCCGCAGACTGTCTAAAACCTGGACGTAGTCTCCGTGACGTCCCCGCAGACTGTCTAAAACCTGGACGTAGTCTCCGTGACGTCCCCGCAGACTGTCTAAAACCTGGACGTAGTCTCCGTGACGTCCCCGCAGACTGTCTAAAACCTGGACGTAGTCTCTGTGACGTCCCCACAGACTGTCTAAAACCTGGACGTAGTCTCTGTGACGTCCCCGCAGACTGTCTAAAACCTGGACGTAGTCTCTGTGACGTCCCCGCAGGTTTCTTGGCTTCAGTTCAGACGTGGACGTCGCTGCTGTCTCAGACTGATCAAACACTACAGATCTCTCCCTCATAAAATAGAATACTTTGTTTATGACAGATTTTCACTTGTTTTGAGACAAAATAAGTGGATATGGATGTTTTACAGTGTATATCTGGACAGTGTTCAGTGGACCATCAGAGTCTAATCAGCATGGTGTAAGCACAAAGCTGAAAAATCTGCATATTTGTCTGATATTAGACATGTATTACTCATCTGAGGGGGATTTTCAGCTCGGCTCTAATTACTTCCAGACGTGGATCCTCTGGAGTTTCCTCGAGAGCTCGACTCTCCTGAAAGCTCACAGAGCGTCTCTCAGCACTTTGATGAGCATTTAGAAATGTGCTCGATTCAAACATCATCTCTGTCTGTGTGGACAACAAGAGACACCTCATGAAGGTCAGACTACAGATGAACTCAACAGTCTGCGTGGACGTCACGGAGACTACGTCCAGGTTTTAGACAGTCTGCGGGGACGTCTCGGAGACTACGTCCAGGTTTTAGACAGTCTGCGGGGACGTCACAGAGACTACGTCCAGGTTTTAGACAGTCTGTGGGGACGTCACAGAGACTACGTCCAGGTTTTAGACCGTCTGCGGGGACGTCACGGAGACTACGTCCAGGTTTTAGACCGTCTGCGGGGACGTCACGGAGACTATGTCCAGGTTTTAGACAGTCTTGAGATGCTGCTGGTCTCTAATGGAGACTGACCGACGTCCTGGATCTCATTGGCTCTTTTTAAGTGAAGGTAAACAGACCGTGGTCTCTGGCTCCGTCACGTTGAAGCATGCGGCCCGCTGACAAAGGGAATGCTGGTTGCCGGGCAGCGACACACTCACAAACTGGAGGGACGAGCAGGTGCCGAGGACTCGCTGCTGCGATGGTTGGCACAAACAGCTTTCACTGCTCGCTGTGTCTATTTTAATCACCCAACGCGTCCCGCGAAGAAAAACACGTCCTGAAAAAGTTCCACACCGATGACAAATGAGCCCTGTGGAAGTGGACCCGGGGTGGAAGGTTTCACTGAGCTGTGAAGGGCAGAAACAGCCTGAATGTGATAATGTGTGAAGACTGACACTCTGACAGCTGGAGCATTAAAGAACATGAAAAATAAAAATATACAGAAACTTCTGATCGCTGGCACGCCTTGTTTACCTGCACCAGTGATCCCCAACCAGAGGCTCTCGTACCCCAGAAGGACGTCTGCAGACGGGTGGTGCTACTTAGAGATGGAGCAGCAGCTCACTAGATTAATAACAATCCACAAAGTGAGTCAGCTGTGATAAATGTAGGATTCATGAAAGCATGTGTAGCAGCTGGAAAGGTGTGTGTGTGTGTGTGTGTGTGTGTGTGTGTGTGTGTGTGTGTGTGTGTGTGTGTGTGTGTGTGTGTGTGTGTGTGTGTGTTCAGCTGCTGCAGGATATTATGCAACTACAAATGAGTGCTCAGTGAGGTGGTGCCCTTTCAAATTGCCAGGTGGAGGTTTGGAGTAAATATAGTTTGTCCACAGTGCAGATGGAAAAATATAAAAACACCTTCTGAGCTGTGCGTCTGTGATGTGATCATGAGTTTGATGGATGCATTGAGCTGCAGAGAAACACGAGCACAGAGGACCATGCACAGTTTAGTGCTTCAGCGTGAGTCCCTGAACGTCTCACTGTGCTTCAGACCTGATCAGTGCTTCCATCATCAGGTGTGTCAATCACCTGATCAGCAGGTAAAGGCTAAAGCTATCTGCATCATCACCTCCCTGCAGGACGAGCCGCTCTGCTCCGTCACTTTCAGCCTGTGTCTGGTTTTAATCTGGTACACTGAAGCAGATCTGCAGCTTCCACAGCTCCACGCTGACCTGAGATCAGACCCAGAGTGCCGTGTCTCCTCAGTGATCCCTGTGGAGTTTATGAGGAGGAGCATGGACACAGAGCTGTGAGTGCATAAAACTAAACTTTAAATGTGTGAACACACGACGGTCTTTTGTTCCAGATGATGAGGCGCCTTCAGATGCCTCGAGGTCGATTCATCTTCATTTAAAAAGTCATTTCAGACGAGCCGCTCAAAGGTCAGGGTCAGGTTAAAGCGGGTCACGCCCACACGCCGAGGGTCACGTTAAGGAGCCGGGGAGCTGGTTTAATTGGTGCACGTGGTTCCGGTTTGTGTCTGGTTCTTCTGGACGTGTTCAACCTGCAGAGGGAACTGATTGTGTTCTGGCACAATGACTGACTCCTGATGGGAACACGGGGAAGCTATTTTTGGATTTATTCCTCGGGTGGATTTCAGGAGAAAGGTATGCTTCATCTCTCGTGTGTTTGGAGTCAGTTCAACGTTATAGAATTACACGGTTACATCATGAGCTTCATATCCTGCTTTGAAGAATTATTAAGAAATAATCAACAGATGGTTTAATAATGATGATTATTATTAGTTATAAACCGTGCTACAGTGTAAAACAAGGTAAGACACCTCGTTCAGTAAAGTTAGCTGCACGACCTCTTCACTTTCTTCTCCTCTGCCACCAGGTCCCCATAGATGCTGCTGGTCCTCCTCCTCCTCCTCCTCCTCCTCCTCCTCCTCCTCGCTCACAGTCCGGGCTAACATCAGCTAACAGCAGCTACAGTTGGCAGGAGTTTACCTCCGTCCATTGGCTCTGCTCTGCGTACCTTGAACTTCCACGTGAGCTCCTCAGCTCTGACGTGTTTGCTTCGGGTTTGTCTCTTCAGTTTGTGTCCTGACAGATGACGGCGTTCTGTGTTCTGCTGATGCTTCACATGAGCGAAGAGCTTTCTGCATTTCTTTACCTGCAGGTAGAAACAGGGCCGTACTGTCCTGTCAGGGCTGACAGGTGCTCTGTGTACATTGGACTGTGGCCTGAGAAGAGCTGCCAACTGCAACTAGGGCACACGTTTGGCAGGAGGACAGCAGCCTCAGACGGGGATGGAAAAACAGAACGAGCAGAAATAAGCAGGCGGACTGTCCGAGCACAGAGGGCAAACAGGCCGCTGATGTTTCCTCATCAGACCGGCTGCGTTCTACAGTAAACAGCAGCACACACACACACACACACACACACACACACACACACACACACACACACACACACACACACACACACAGTGTTTCCAGGTGAAATTAGGTGTAATTATGTGAGCAGGACATTTTAAAGAGCAGCTCTGTGCTGAGGACAGCGAGGTCACGTCCTTCATGAGACTCTGAGTACAGACGGACTCTAATATGGACACATTAAAATAAAAGACATTTAGTTTAGCTGCAGCAAATATATTGTGTGTAAATCTGATCCAGTTTGAATAAAGTTCTAAAGTTTCTGCACAGTGAGGCCCGGACAGAGGTGACTGCAGAGCCCTCACAGGTGGAGGACAGGTGACAGGTGGAGGACAGGTGGAGGACAGGTGACAGGTGGAGGACAGGTGACAGGTGGAGGACAGGTGACTGAGTTTGACTTCATGCTAAATAACAGAACGACGGTTAAAACTCGATTCATGGATTTAAAATCATCAGGTCAGGGCTGTGACATCACTGCTGACCTGCAGGGGCTCAGAAATAAATCCAAGATGTAGAAACTGTAACCGCTGAACCAGAACGCAGTGAAGAAGCTTCCGGACCTCAGGTTACATGTTCACATCCTCACAGAGACGAGCTGCTGGAGGTGACTGAGGATTCACTTTTACCGGATGTGACGATGAGCTGAAATACTGAACAGACTCCAATCACTCACATCGGTGCATGAAGCTCTTCACGGTCTGAGTCTGGAAACCAAGGAACCCTGGAGAACCTCATCAGGTCACCTGGTCTTTGAATTAAACCCACGACTGATCAAATTCACTAAACAATACAATTTAAAAAGTTTATCCACCAACAGACGCTCTCAAACCTTTAGAGTCTTGGTCTGGTCTCTGGTCTCTGGTCTTGTGTCTCAGGACTGTCCCTCTTTCAAAACTGATAAATGTTTTATTCCTGTAAATGGGTTTGTATTTATGAGACGCCGACCACTCAAAACCTCTGACCTCAAACAGCTTCCACACTGTGTGTGTGTGTGTGTGTGTGTGTGTGTGTGTGTGTGTGTGTTCTCAGCTCTCTGCAGACGTCTGTGTTGCAGGGGATGATTTAAGACATTCAACTGGTCATTTGTAATTTATATAATAATAATAATAATTTGGTAAAAAGGTCACAGCTTTAAAGATATATTTACCCATGATGCATCAGTAAATGTCCTGATTGGTCCAACCTGCTGACGTGCTGTAAACTGGCCTCCTCCATCGCTCCCTTCATGAACTCCACCGCCTCAGGTCTCCGTCTATGAAGGCGGTGCAGGTTTGGCATTTAGCTGCATGCTGCAGCAGGAAGGCCATCTGTCATCTTTCATGGCGGAGGTTGAGGATGGAGGCCCGAAGCATGAGGACCGGGGGAGCCGTGAGGCGGCACGCCGAGGAGCCCTCAGGCCCAGTTTGACCTCCGTGACCCCTGTGTGGTATTTTCCACCTGAGCGCCGAGTGTACCAGCTGCAGGCAGAGCCACGGGTCGAGAACACAGAGGACGGACGGTGTGTGATCGGAGTCTCAGCACAGAATATTTCTGATCTTCTTTGTACTTTCATCAGGTCAAACCAAAAACATTTTAAAACATCTGCATGAAAACTAATTTATGCATCAAAATTCTAAATATTTCTGTCTGTGAGGTTCAATTTGGACCAACGGGAAGAAGAAGAAGAGGAGGTTTACAGGCCCGGGGGCATGGAGCTGGTGTTGTGCCAGAACAGGAGCTGGGCGAGCGTTAGCAATGTAACCAGGCTCAGCAGCTTCTATGGACATGATGGCAGAGGAGGAGAGAGTGAAGAGGACGCTGACAGCGTCAGAGTTTCTCTGTCTACCTGCAGTGAGTCTGATAAGGCTGAGCTAAACGATGCTCGCCGTCCTCTGAGAGAGCGACATATTTCACTGAGCCTTCAGACGGTGCGCAGGGGAAAGTCCCTCCGTGACTTTTATAAATCATCAGTGTTTCGACCTTCGGAGGCCGAACTGTCCGCCATCCTTCACGGAGAAACGTACAGTGCACAACGCTGCGCCTCCATGTCAGCACTCAGGACACGCGATCCATCACAGTCGACAGTCATTCGCTGCGGCATCATGTGTTGTCACCGATGAGATGAGTAGAAGAGCTTTTATTGAGCCTGAGCGGGCCGAGGACGCGGCAGGATTGATGTTAAATGTTCCGATCAATAAGGTGAAGCCGTGGACTCCGGAGGTGCATTAACCCGCTGTGGTCGGGTAATGCATCTTTAAATGAAGTGGCCGTGTCTTTCACTCCGCGATGTTAAAGCGGCCTCTTTAAAATCAAATGAATCAGAATGTGTGACGGTCCGCCGAGCGTTATGCAGATTTCCTCCGAGGTGCGTTTGTTGTCCCAAAACACTGAAGTAATTTCCGCCGCCGCGCCCTCGTGAGTCATCAGCCTCCAAGCCCGCGATGCTCCTGACGTTCCCGTAATGAACCGGACACGTGAGCAGCAGAGACAGAGACACAGACAGGCTGGAAGATTAAAATATTCAACTCAGGAACAAGTGCCTGCATATTTGTTAGACGTATTAATAAGGTACTTTTCTAGCAGCTTACAGTTCATTATTTTGGGTTTCCGGCTCTAGAGCTTTGCCTTCAAACTCACCACGACGGTCCAGTACAGCGTCCGCAATACTGCTGCAAGATACCGAGACCTCAAGACACTTGAACTCCTTCGCTTGTAGCAACTCACTCTTAACCTGTAAACCCTCTCCAGTGAATGCTGAAGGTCTGATGACACCAACAGAACCACATCATCTGCAAAAAGCTGAGACCCAAACTGGACAATCTCCTCGACCCGGCTGCACCTTCACATCCTCAGCAGAGTCAAACACCCTGATGTATCTTCCCTGAATATTAAAACAGAATAATAAGCAATGTTAATATTCAGAGAAGATAATTAGCATTTTATTTGATAAGGGAACCTGGACAGTCCACAGGAGGAGCGCTGGCCCCAAAAGGTGGAGGAACATCTCTGACAGGTCGGAGGCTCGGCGTCTCGTCAGAGGTTTCCCCGACGTTGTTGCGTAAGAAGTGTAAAGAGGCAGATTGGAGTCACCGTGACTCTGAAAGATGCTGCTCAGCTTTAATGCCTCGTTATCTGCAAAGAAAAAAGAGCCAGAGAAGAAGACAGCGCAGGAAAAGCGGCCAAGTGAGCGTTATGCTTCAGCTCGTTTCTTCAGTCTTTGGCACGGCCATGAACAGTTGGACGTGTTTTACCAACGTGGGCATCGGTCCATACACGAAACCCACAAGAAAAGCCGGTTCCACGAGCTGTGCAGCCACATGCAGGGTTATATTTATTATACTCAGTGTCTGCTCACAACCTCTGTCAAGGATTTATCCAACTTCTACACAGTAATTCCACCAGAAATAGCTCTATAGTCATTTTAATCATTTGTTTAATATCGCTGTAAATATTCATTTAGACACCTGCTGGATGAAAATGTTTCATTTCAACTTTGAAACCAGCCTCACTTCATGTTTCCTGCAGCCTCTCCGAGGTCCATCACGGGGAGTTTAAGTGGCATCTGTTCAGAAAAGCTCGGTGTGATCTGACAGTCAGACAGAGAGGCTGCAGTGTCAGCTTCTCCGTCAGTTTGTCGCAGGTTTTAAATGAAGGAAGCTGGAGAAACAGATCTGGTCCCAGAGGGCCGATCTGTCCTTTTCACCTTCCATCAAGTTTTTCCAAAGTGCACCAAAACTTTCCACCTCAGCGTCTGCGTGTGGGTTTGCCTGGACTCCAGGATGACCTTTGTTAGAGTTGATCAGGTGATATTTCAGATCGTCCCGGCCTCGAAGGAAAAGCCCAGAAAGTCGTGAAGTAAACAAAGTTTGGATGTCAGGTCGTCTCCTGAGTGCTCGCATGGTCAGTCATGGTTTTTGTTGACACCCAGTCGTGAGCGATGTCCGGTTGCTCAGTCGTGCTGCTGAAAAATCAGGTCTTACATGACTCCACATGCTAACAAGCTCCTGATACAGGCTGCGGTCTCACTTTACTATAACGCCGTCCTGATGGGTTCACAAGACAAGAGACGAGCAGCAGAAGTAACGAAATAAATAAAATATACTTCAGTAGATTTCCTACTTTCATTTTGTTACTTTAGAAAAGTTTAAGAGGAAACACATTAAGTTTAAATCAGCAGTTCACCTTCACGTCTCCTGGTCGTGGTTTCGATGTGTCAGAGTTGTTGCCAGTTGTTGGCGGCGCAGTGGATCTGTGGTCAGCACCGTCACCTCACACCAAGAAGGTTCTGGGTTCCTTCTGTGTCCATGTTCTCTCCGTGTCTACACGGGTTCTCTCCGGGTTCTCGGGCTTCCTCCCACAGTCCAAACACATGCAGGTTAATCGCTGACTCTAAAGTAGGTGTGAATGGTTGTTAGTGTTCGAGGCCTGTCCAGATCACCCACTGTCAGCTGGGATTGGATCCAACCCCCCGCGACCCTGATGGGATTAAGCGGTCATGGAAAATGAACTCATACCTGCCAACATTTAAGTCTGAAAATACACGAGGCGGGGAGTGGGTCCGGGCAAAACTCTGGGAAATGCAAATTAGAAATGAGGATGGCGATGGGAGAAGAAGAAGAAGAAGAAGAAGAAGAAGATGTAATAAACGGTCACATTTCTTCTTCTACACTGTCGCCATCTGCAACATTCCTGGCAGCTGTCCTACATATTAGATTTATCTTGGCGTCGTCCTCGCAGCCTGATGAGTCTGCAGATCTGGGCTCGATTGTTAAATCTGCCATAAACTGAGAAGTAACCTCCCCAAACAAAAGTGACAGCGTGCTGAGAGCCGCCAGCCGAACAACGTGGGAAGGAGAAGAGGACTAACGGCGGCGAGGAGGACGTTCATGACTGACAGATGAATTTCCTCTCCGCGTGTCGCTGAGGCAGAAACCCTCCCGGGCTTTTGTTCTCAATTTCCCTCCGTGTTCTTCAAACACAATATCCAGGACACGCCCGGCGTCGGCCTACATCACATTATTAAAGCAGTCAGACGCTCCGACATGAATCCTGTTGTCCAGGCTGTTGTATCATATAGAACTGTGACAGATCTGCTGCCATCAGACTCAGACTGAAGACACACACACACACACACACACACACACACACACACACACACACACGCACACACACGCACACACACACGCTGTCGTCTGCTGTGTGTGTCTTCCAGTGTCTCTGCTCAGACTGTCCTCAGCAGATAGAGGGGACAGTGATTCGTTACCAACGTGCAGGTGTGCTCCTCATCACGCCCCCTCCACAGTAACTGTGTATTATATTGTGTTATTGAGAAGAATTTAAAGAGTCGTCCAGTTTAATAAATTAACATGTGCCAACCATTTTGGAATAATGCATCAATGCAGTCTCTTCACGTCAACGTAGCAACAATTATCTGAATTCATCTGAGCTGTTTCCTTAATGATTCGTGTGCAGACGGAGCTCCAGCTGAACATACCAACATATCTGCGTCTCTTTCTCTGGGCTGTCCATGTGTCCTCCACGCTGCTCGTCATGTTCACGCCTCGAGTGATTCAACTAATTGTTTTGTTGTGATTAATTAATTCTGGTGCTGTCTCTGACAATAAAGAGTGGTTAGTTCAGGGAGTCTTCTAATGTCGATCAGATGTCAGAGACGTGTCTCATAGATGATGTGGATTATTCTGTGTGTTTGCAAACAGCTGGATCGACACATCTGGAGCATCCAGGACATTTATCTCCGCGGCCTCATCGGCATTCAGACGCTCACACCAGGAGAACCAAACCGAACCTGTGAGCAGACTGTCGCCACCAACTGAATCTGCAGGATGATGGTGGACGGCACGCGGCGGGTCGTGGTGTGATTTCAGTTTCTGACTGAAAGACAAGAAGAGACGGCTGCCGTCCTTTCTGAGACAAGAGACGAAAGAGCAGGGGGCCTCATGTTAGAGTTACAAAGATATGTAAATCAATAAACTATACTTGATGATCAGTGGACGGACATTTGCTCTCTGAATACGTCCAAGTTTTAGACAGTCTGCGGGGACGTCACGGAGACTACGTCCAGGTTTGAGACAGTCTGCGGGGACGTCACAGAGACTACGTCCAGGTTTCAGACAGTCTGCAGGGACGTCACAGAGACTACGTCCAGGTTTTAGACAGTCTGCGGGGACGTCACGGAGACTACGTCCAGGTTTTAGACAGTCTGCGGGGACGTCACAGAGACTACGTCCAGGTTTTAGACAGTCTGCGGGGACGTCACGGAGATACGTCCAGGTTTTAGACAGTCTGTGGGGACGTCACGGAGAGTACGTCCAGGTTTTAGACAGTCTGCGGGGACGTCACGGAGAGTACGTCCAGGTTTTAGACAGTCTGTGGGGACGTCACAGAGACTACGTCCAGGTTTTAGACAGTCTGCGGGGACGTCACGGAGACTACGTCCAGGTTTTAGACAGTCTGCGGGGACGTCACGGAGACTACGTCCAGGTTTTAGACAGTCTGCGGGGACGTGTGGACAGGTGTACTCAACAAATACCTCAATATAAATGTAAATAATAAATGTAAGTTGTATGTTTTTATATTTTGTTGGTTGCTAAGGCTCCACATGGTTACAGAGAAGAAGTAGGGACTATTTTCAGCGGTGGATTAATCCACATCTGGTGCTCTCGTGAGTATTCATGCATGATAATGAAGTGTGTCTCATCAATGTGTTTTTAATGGAGAAGATATGAGATGGTTCACATTTCAGTCATGAAGGTGTGTTCATTGATGGTTTGGAGAACACATGATCACACCGCGGCGGATCAATGACGATCAGGTTCTGAACAGCGGTGTCATGTTTCTCATCGATCCTCCTCAGGACGCACATTAAATATTCACATCGATCAAACGTGTGACACTGAAGGATTCATCAACGTGACTGAACACGGTGTTCTCTGATGAACACAGAGATCACAGAGGAAGACGAAGACAGATTCGACTGCAGAGCCACCTGAGTCACACATGGACCCATCACAGCGTCACAGAGGACAGACGTTAACGCTCAGATATTCTTTGTCCTGGAAACTGAATTCCTGACATAACTTTGGGGACACCTGCGGGTCGCCGAGGGTCACTGCGGGTCATGTGACTTTAAGACATAGCAGACAGTGTGAAGGACGTTCACCTCCACACAGTGGTTGTTGTGGATTCTTTTTCTTGCTCGTGTGTTTGAAGCTCGCTTGGATTAAATCTCATCATGGAGCCTCACTGGGCTTCAGGGTGGATGGTGCCAACACCCGAACGTGAAGCGTTCACACGTTCACAGATAAAGTTTGTTTGTGATCCGACTGTCGGCCAACGAGCCCACAACGCTTCAACAACGTTTCAGCGTCTCTGATCTGTCCTCCGGCTCCTCCGTCAGGTCCTAATTCTTTATTCCTTCATCATGTCAAAGTCATCACAGTTCATCCTCTGAGGTTTGGACAGGGTGTCGAAGGTGCAGACTTCCAGCTCAAACACATCGTCAGCTTACCCCAAAAACTGGATCATAACCGGCTTTGAGGATTCAAACCCTCCAACCTTCATGCTGCTGAGCGGCGCCGATCCTCCACCCTGTTGGTGCAGATGGAAACACCGCAGAGAAACATGTATTAATTGGCACTGGGAGAGCTGGAGTGTTCACGTCGAGCTGCTGCATCCACAATGTCATCAAGACCTTGAAGATTACAATGGAAAATCAATTAAGGTCTGTAATGCGGAGCTGCAGGCCGGGGGAGCCGCCGCCGCTCACGGCTTTAAATTGTCTGCTGGAGCCGAGGGGCCGCTTGGCTCTTCAGCTGATTGTCCCTGGCAGAGGTCAGAGGAGCTCCCAACATTAACACCAGACAACAGCACGGCTGATTACAAGTGACCAGAGCAGGAAACCACACAGCACCAACTATCTCACTGAAACTGGCTCATATTTTATCATGAGCTGCTGTTAGCTCAGTCTGTTAGCCAGGTGTGCGAAGCTGCTGTCGTGCCAGAACCGGAGCTATGTGATCAGTTTGGAGCTGCTGATCTGCTGTCGCTGTTTCTGCTCTGCTTTAATAATGTCTTATTGTTTTAACCACCTGATTTGAATTCCATAAATTAAATTCATTTTTATTGTTCTACCTTCTGGATGATTCATTTCTTTTTACAGTCTTTCATTAATGAGCTGCTGTTTGGCTGCCTTTGTTGTATTTGTGATTTGTGTTATACAAATGATGATTATCATTAATAATGATATGATGATTATCATTATTATAAAACAATAATGAGTGTAAATGAAGCTGTGTTTGTATTTTCTTCTTCTGGACTGCTGCAGACGATGGAACACAGCGAGGCACTAAATGAATTCAGAATCCATCTTAAAAACACGTCTGACCTTTAAAAATGTAACATTGGAAACATCTGGATCCACAGAGCTGCTGCCAGCTGTGCGGCAGGAGTATTCAGACGTGTCGGTCCTCTGCAGACAGACAAAGACTGGCTCAGTCAGTCTCAGGAGACCTGTGACAGTCTCAGTTCCTCAGGTTGAACCTGCGTCTGCTGCAACGTTGACATCTGCTGGCTGCCGAGCTGCAGCACAGGTACCGAGCCAGAACCCCAGAACAGAACCAGAACAGACAGGAAGGAGAGGAGGCCGGGGTCAGACTTCACATTAAGAGCGTCACACAGTAAATACACAGTGTTTTCTTAAAGGTGCAGTGTGTTTGACAGGTTCATCTTTTACAGAGAGATGATGAACTCTGACATCAATCTATATTATTATATTATTATTATTATGATATAATATATACTGTATATTCTCAGTCACTCAGCGTGGAGGTGTCGAGTGCTGCCTGTGATTAAGCTCATCACTATTCTCCATATTTGGGTCACATCCTCCCTGTGTACTCTGCTCATTTGCATAATCACAAAATAACGACTCAAAACCAGCTTTTTCAGTGCACGGCTTACTGTGTGTGTGTGTGTGTGTGTGTGTGTGTGTGTGTGTGTGTGTGTGTGTGTGTGTGTGTGTGTGTGTGTGTGTGTGTGTGTTTATCATGGATACATACAATGAGCCACAGCAGTGAACTGTGCTTTCTGTGCTGGGCTGATAAACACTGAGCACGGACACGCGGATAATCTGGACTATATTTAGAACAGGGTTTTTCAATCTGAGGTCTGGGGACCAGCCGGGGTCCTTTAGTGGGTTCTAGAGAGTCACCACGGCAGCCAATCAATTATTGGACTAATATTGTTCCAAACATATTTAGGCACGGCGGCCCACAAACACAGCATGGACTGAAAGAAAATAAAACTGGATCACTTACCTTTGTGGATCTACACGTATGTATGTGTGCATGTATGTGTGCACGTATGTGTGCACGTATGTGTGCATGTATGTATGGATAGATGGCACAGCGGCCAACCAACACAGCACAGACGGAACCAGTTCTTAGACCAATATTGTTACAAACATATTTAGGCACGGCGGCCCACAAACACAACATGGATTATGTATGTATGGAGGATGGATGAATGTATGTATGGATGATGGATGGATGGATGGATGTATGTATGGATGATGGATGGATGGATGTATGTATGTATGGATGATGGATGGATGTATGGATGGATGGATGGATGGATGGATGGATGAATGTATGGATGATGGATGGATGGATGGATGTATGTATGGATGATGGATGGATGGATGTATGTATGTATGGATGATGGATGGATGTATGGATGGATGGATGTATGTATGTATGGATGATGGATGGAGGATGGATGGATGATGGATGGATGGATGGATGAATGTATGGAGGATGGATGGAGGATGGATGGATGGATGGATGGATGGATGGATGGCGAGCATGGCAGCCAACCAACACAGCACAGACAGAACCAATAAAACTTAGACACTAATTTCTATGTTAAGTTACAATGTAAAGCAAACACAACATGAACAACACAGCGTAGATGTACTCACTGATTGTAGTCACTGTTCTGAACTTCTTCTGGACCTGCAGCTTCACCACAGAACCGATGGCCAGTTCCAACCGTGTATTTTTTAAAAGGTTTGAAACTTTGGTTCATTCACACACTGGAGGTTTAGGAATCAGTGTGTGTCTCCATGTTTGCAAAACGTTTGTATAGATAAATAGTTAATTAAAATAATAAAAAGAATTAAAGAATTAAAGACTCCATGAAATGGCAATTTTATTTTCCCTCCAAAAGTTACTTCCTGGGAAAGACTCCATTGGTTAAATGCTGCACAAGTGGGTGGAACAAAAACATCCAGCCAATTAAAGCATCACAAACATTTTCACCAATATCCCATGGCGCCCATTGGTTTATTTACCACATTTACATCCTGTTTCAACAGGAAATGCATCGCATTAAGGAAGTAAAGTCATTCTGTAGAAACAGGTTAAAGTTTCTTCTTCAAAATAAAAGCAGAGAAAATCACAAAGCAAGCAGAAGTTTGGTGTCACAGCTGACTGACTACATGAAGCCGAGCTGATAACAACGCAACCAGGTTCCAGGCAGAGATACAGCGTCCTTCAAGGAAATCTTTGTTTGATAACTTGGCTTTTATTTTGGTAGGTTTTGTGTTGGTTTAAGTTTAATTTAAGCAATATTAGAATATTGTATATTCGCAATACTGTATAAAAGTTATATTGCAATTATACAACAATTACCAACATACCAAAAGATATTTTGGGGCAATTTGCACTGAAAATAAACAAAAACTGTTTTCATTTCCATGGAAATACCATACAATGGGTATGGACAGCAGGCTCCAGTTTACTTCTCCAGCAAGTAGCCGGAGCGTTTGTAATGACGTAGCAACGAGACGCTTTCTAGTCCTGTCAAAGCTTTCTTGAGATGGAGTTTCCCAAACTGAATTGATGCAGCACATAAAAACACAGAAACAAAGAGGAATCGGATATTTCCGTTTCATTGCACAGCGAGGACAGAAATCCTCTCAGAGTCTCTGAGGTCTGATGTGAATCTATCCTGGTCGAACTCTTATGATTCTTTTTTCTTTTTCACTGAAACATGAAGAAACCACAGAATCATAAAAAAGACAAATAACAACAAATAATTCATGAATCATCTCAGCTGTTCATCAAACATTCACTCTCTCTGCTTCTTCAATCTTCTTCTCTTGGTTTTATGTAAACTTCATATTTTCTTATTTTATTTGAAGAGAGACGAGGTGGAATCGAACGGGTCGCTCCAAACTCAACATATTTGTATTATTTATTCAGAGTTTTCAACAATAAGAATACCACAGTACCACACAGTGCCTGAAGGCTCCAGCAGAGGTCAGGATTTCACTTCTGATGACAGGAAACACTTTTTATTTTTAGATTTTATTCTTCTGAATCTTTGTTTCCTGGAATCTGATCTGGAATCTGTTCGTCCTGAAGGACAGTGAAGGTTAGAACTGAACGAACAGACGAGATGATAAAACAGCTGTGACCATGAAGAACCATCACGCTCTCTGATCTGAACACAAACATGAATCTCAACTGTTGCATAGAAAGTCCACCTTAAATGTCTGACTGACTGTCTGACTGACTATCTGTCTGACTGACTGTCTGTCTGACTGTCTGACTGACTGTCTGACTGACTGACTGACTGTCTGACTGACTGACTGTCTGTCTGACTGACTGTCTGACTGACTGTCTGACTGTCTGACTGACTGACTGACTGTCTGACTGACTGACTGTCTGTCTGACTGACTGTCTGACTGACTGTCTGACTGTCTGACTGACTGTCTGACTGACTGACTGTCTGTCTGACTGACTGTCTGACTGTCTGTCTGTCTGTCTGTCTGTCTGTCTGACTCTTCTTGAACTCTTCACTGCGTCTGTCAGCTGAGACGAAGTCAGAAAGACAAAACCTGGACGGAGACACAAAGAATAACAAAAGTGATTCACACGAGGTTCAGATCATTTCCTGCAGCACATGTACTAATACTGCAGTAAAAGTACTAATACTGCAGTAAAAGTACTAATACTGCAGCACAAGTACTAATACTGCAGTAAAAGTACTAATACTGCAGTACATGTACTAATACTGCAGTACATGTACTAATACTGCAGTAAAAGTACTAATACTGCAGTACATGTACTAATACTGCAGTACAAGTACTAATACTGCAGTACAAGTACTAATACTGCACCGTAAAATACTGCAAATGTTCAGTCAGTTTAACTACACTGTGAAAATATAAATACAGAAATAAAATAAAAAAACATGAAATGAAATTAAAATATCATAATTCAAATCAGATATAACCACACAGACAGTTACTGATGTGTATTTTAATAATTTATTACCTGTTTATATTTCATATGAACAATCTGACTCAGTAAAAATACGAGAACTTTATTTTGGTGTTTTTGTGAGAAAAAAAAAATCTCATTTTTCCACCCAGAGCCTCCGTACAGAGGTCAGACTGATCACGTGACTCAGTTTGACCTCTGTGCGGTTCGTGCTTTTATTTTTTTAAATGAACTCATTTTGCCACCCTGAGCCTCCTTACAGGAGTCTGGACTGAGCATGCGCAGTGGCCCTGTGGTGGAGGAAGTTGTCTCCTTGTTACCTGTTGGTTTGTGAACGTTTGGACTCAGGTGAGTGTTTACCTGCTCCACGTGTCTGTAATGAGCCTGTGTGAACTTTAATGAACGGGTCTGATGATGAGTGTTGAACCCGCTCGGTTCGGTTCGGTTCGGCTCGGCTCGGAAACAAACTTTGATTGGTCGGTGAAGCTGCTCAGGTGTTCTTACCTGCGAGCTAACAGGCTAACAGGCTAACTGTCACTCTGACTAACTCATTAATATTCAAATTAATTAATCATCATTACCTGCGTCACTGATCAGCATAACACCTGATAAACTGAAGTACTCAGAGTACAAATACTCTATTACAAGTCACAGTGTAACATTTCAGCTTCATGTAATTAATATTTAATTGATGCGTTCAGGTGCTCGTCACTTTAAGAGTTTCTAATAAATAATTTATAACCTGCTGAAAGTCAGATACTGTTTTTTATTGTTGACATGATATATATATATATATATATATATATATATATATATATATATATATATATATACATGTATGTATATACATGTGTATATATATATATATATATATATTATATATATATATATATATATTATATATATACATGTATGTATATACAGTATATACATGTATATACATGTTATACATACATGTATAGACATGTATATACATGTTATACATGTATATACATGTATATACATGTATATACATACATGTATAATACATACATGTATGTATATGTTTATGATCTGTATGTTGGTTTAGATTTGTTCACGTCTGATTGGTTCAGATTTAAATTGTTTGTAACTTTTCTTGTTCGTTTCTTCACTTTGTCAGATCTTTAAAAGAAGTTTGACTGAACTGATCTGGATCCTGTTTGAATGTAATCTATTACTTACTTTACTTACTATTGATCATTGATTTGTGTCAGAGATGACTTCAGCTTCAGATCTGGATCAGCTGGCAGAGATCGGTGAGTTCAAAACAAAAACTTTGTGTCTGCACTAAATGAAATCTCATGTTTGTCAGCTACAACTTTTATTTTGAAGTTCGTTAGTTTGAGAGTTTCACACAGACTCATCACTTCCTGTCTGTGTTTAGAGAAAACTTCCAGAATAATCAGACGACGTCTCCACCCGTCCTCCACCAGATAAGGAGGGCGGTGCAGAGAGCTTCCTGTCTGTACTGATCGACTGATTACAGCAACTTGTTTGTTTACACCATGACAGAGCTGCAGGAGGAGGAGGAGGAGGAGGAGGAGGCTCCATCACTTCCTCCCAGCAGCACCGTCACACCTGACCTGTCTCACCCGTATTACGACGTGGCTCGACACGGCATCGTGCAGGTCTCCGGTCAGTCGCTCAGCCTGTTGTAGCTCCTTGTTTTGGTTTCCTCACACACAAACAGATCCAAACGAGGTGGGCGGAGTCATCCTGAGGTCAGCTGACGCCCACAAACAGAAAGCTGTCTACAGCCGAGTCACATGACGCTGTGATGTCATCACGTGATGTCACAAGAGAATGTCAGACTGATCAGGTGGCACAAACGTCTCATGATGCTGATGTCTGACACTTTACACTGCTGGATTATAAAGAAGACGTTTAATGACACACCTCACCTGTCTCACTGTCTCACCTGTCTCACCTGTCTCACTGTCTCACCTGTCTCACCTGTCTCACCTGTCTTACCTGTCTCACTGTCTCACCTGTCTCACCTGTCTCACTGTCTCACCTGTCTCACCTGTCTCCTCTCCAGGTGACGACAACTACGGCAGGAAGTTGATCATCTTCAGCAGCTGCTGTTTGCCTCCGTCACACCAGCTGAACCACCGACGCCTGCTGGAGTACGTCACGTGACCCTCAGCTGACCTGATGATGATGATGATAATAATAATAATAATAATAATAATAATAATAATAATAACGTGTCGTCTGTGTTCAGGTACCTGAAGTTCACCTTGGACCAGTACGTGGAGATGGACTACATCCTGGTCTACTTCCATCATGGTCTGAGGAGCAGCAACAAGCCGTCTCTGAAGTGGCTACGGGAAGCGTACGGCGAGTTCGACAGGAAGTACGGCACGATAACGATGATGATGATGATAACGATGATGATGAAGATGATGATAACGATGATGATAACGATGATGATGATGATGATGATGGTGATGAAGATGTTGTCAGTCTTTAAATGGTAACAATGTTCACAGGTACAAGAAGAACCTGAAGGCTCTGTACGTCGTCCATCCAACAAACTTCATCAGAATCGTCTGGAACATTTTCAAACCTCTGATCAGGTGACCAGCTGTTTAAGTTTCCTTAAAGTTTCCTTAAAGTTTCCTTAAAGTTTCTCTAAAGTTTCTCTAAAGTTTCCTTAAAGCTTCCTTAAAGTTTCTCTAAAGTTTCTCTAAAGTTTCCTTAAAGCTTCCTTAAAGTTTCTCTAAAGTTTCCTTAAAGTTTCTCTAGTTTCCTTAAAGTTTCCTTAGTTTCTCTAAAGTTTCCTTAAAGTTTCCTTAAAGTTTCTTTAAAGTTTCCTTAAAGTTTCTCTAAAGTTTCTTTAAAGTTTCCTTAAAGTTTCTCTAAAGTTTCTTTAAAGTTTCTCTAAAGTTTCTCTAAAGTTTCCTTAAAGCTTCCTTAAAGTTTCTCTAAAGTTTCCTTAAAGTTTCTCTAGTTTCCTTAAAGTTTCTCTAGTTTCCTTAAAGTTTCCTTAGTTTCTCTAAAGTTTCCTTAGTTTCTCTAAAGTTTCCTTAAAGTTTCTTTAAAGTTTCCTTAAAGTTTCTCTAAAGTTTCCTTAAAGCTTCCTTAAAGTTTCCTTAAAGCTTCCTTAAAGTTTCTCTAAAGTTTCCTTAAAGTTTCTCTAGTTTCCTTAAAGTTTCCTTAGTTTCTCTAAAGTTTCTCTAAAGTTTCCTTAAAGCTTCCTTAAAGTTTCTCTAGTTTCCTTAAAGTTTCCTTAAAGTTTCTTTAAAGTTTCCTTAAAGTTTCCTTAAAGTTTCTCTAGTTTCCTTAAAGTTTCTTTAAAGTTTCTTTAAAGTTTCCTTAAAGGTTCTCTAGTTTCCTTAAAGTTTCTCTAGTTTCCTTAAAGTTTCTTTAAAGTTTCTTTAAAGTTTCCTTAAAGGTTCTCTAGTTTCCTTAAAGTTTCTCTAGTTTCCTTAAAGTTTCTTTAAAGTTTCTCTAGTTTCCTTAAAGTTTCTTTAAAGTTTCTTTAAAGTTTCCTTAAAGTTTCTCTAGTTTCCTTAAAGTTTCTCTAGTTTCCTTAAAGTTTCTTTAAAGTTTCCTTAAAGTTTCCTTAAAGTTTCCTTAAAGTTTCCTTAAAGTTTCCTTAAAGTTTCCTTAAAGTTTCCGGGTGTTTTCAGTCATAAGTTTGGGAAGAAGCTGACGTACGTGAACTACCTGGCCGAGCTGCGAGCTCACCTGAACTTCGAGCAGCTGCTCGTCCCCGCCGACGTCCTCAGGTACCGATCCACAACCCGGCACGTCACAGAACAGGAAGTCAGACAGGAAGTCGTCAGTTTCATCGTGTCGTCTCGTCCCACAGACACGACGAGAAGTTACGAGCCGCTCGGAAAGACGGAGCTCCTCCGTCAGCAAAGACTCCTCCACCTCGACCTCCACTGCCCACGCAGCAGTTTGGAGTCAGCCTGCAGTAGTGAGTCCAACACACTTCACCACAACGCTACACACCAGTGTGTTCATGTAACTGTGTGTGTGTGTGTGTGCGTGTGTGTGTGTGTGTGTGTGTGTGTGTGTGTGTGTGTTCATGTAACTGTGTGTGTGTGTGTGTGTGTGTGTGTGTGTGTGTGTGTGTTCATGTAACTGTGTGTGTGTGTGTGTGTGTGTGTGTGTGTTCATGTAACTGTGTGTGTGTGTGTGTGTGTGTGTGTGTGTGTGTGTGTGTGTGTGTGTGTGTGTCCTGCAGCATCAGAGAGAAGAACATGGAGGCCGTCATCCCTCCTGTCATGTCTCACACTGTCGCCTACCTGAAGGACAAAGGTGAGTTCACCTGGTGAGCAGGTTGTGACAGAGCTGTCCAACACCACGCCTTCCTGTGGAGGTTTTTCAAAATAAAACTTCACACTGAACGGTGTGTGTGTGTGTGTGTGTGTGTGTGTGTGTGTGTGTGTGTCAGGTCTGAGGACTGAGGGCATCTTCAGACGTTCAGCTCAAGTTCAGCTCATCAAAGACGTCCAGAAGCTTTACAACCTCGGTGAGCGACGCCAGTCTCAGTGGTGGCCAAAATAATTAGAACACCTGCAGATCTGAAAACATTGATGATGTTGATGAAACGTGCAGATCCTGAACTTTAGTATTTAGTGTGTGCAGCAGTTAAAGCAGCTCATCAGTATTCACACTAATGTTATCAGTGCTTCCCTCGAGGTAACGGTCTCCACTGGAAACCAGCGCTAACAGAGATGTTGCGTGTCGTTTGTGCGTTCAGGGAAACCTGTGAACTTTGACGAGTACGCTGACGTCCACGTTCCCGCTGTGATCCTCAAGACGTTCCTCAGAGAACTTCCTGAACCGCTGCTCACCTTCAGAGTCTACAGCCAGGTCCAGGAGATCCTCAGTGAGTCCATGAGGAGTAATCTGATTACATGGTGTGGGAACTTTTCTGACCACCTGTTCTGTTCTGTCAGATGTGGAGAGCAGCCTGAGGGTCAGCCGCTGTAAGCAGATCGTGGAAAGTCTTCCTGAACATCACTTCATCGTCACGAAGTTCCTGCTGGGTTTCCTCCACACGGTCTGAAACCTTCAATAAAAACAAAGTTTGAAATATATATATGTAATATTAATAATAATAATATCGAACTTCTTTACTAGAGAAACATTTAAAGAAAAGTGACGTATGACTCGTGTGTTCCCCATCAGGTGTCTCAGGAGAGCATCGTGAACAAGATGAGTCCGTCTAACCTGGCCTGTGTGTTCGGGGTGAACCTGGTCTGGCCTCGTCACGGTTCGATCTCTCTGAGCGCTCTGACCCCGATCAACATCTTCACCGAGATCCTCATTGAACATTTCCACATCGTGTTCGGATCCCGCTGCCCACCTGCTCAGGTACTGCCCTGAACCTGCTCAGGTGACGCCCTGAACCTGCTCAGGTACTGCCCTGAACCTGCTCAGGTGACGCCCTGAACCTGCACCTCAGCACCTGAACCTGCACCTCAGCGCTCACTGACCATGTGGATCAGCACTGACCCACATGGACTCATCCTCTGGGACTGAACCGTTTTGTTTTGCTGAAGTTTTTAAAAAACTTTTATTCCTCAAAACTTTGACGTTTCGTCTCGTGTGGCCAAGAATCTAAAAGTGTGACGCTCTCCAGAGGATGAACCTTCACTCTGTCAACACTGTCCTAGACTCTTTGAGCTTTTGCTTCAGCGCCACCTTCAGGACAGAATGTGAGCTTTGCAGACAGGAAACAGTATTATCAGCTGATTACTACACGGATATTTGATAAATGAGAAGGTTGATGTCGTTTAAAGCAGAACACTGTTTGAATAATTATTACTGTTTAAACATCAACAGTGCTCACAAACGTTTATTAAATGTTCCACCTGAGAGGAGTAAGAATGTTTTTGTAACATGGTTTTATATTTTAAATTAAAAACTTTTCAGATGAATTAAAGTGGAAACATGTTTTCATGTGAGCGTTACTGAAGTCTGACGACGTTCAGGCTGATTCTTTATACTGAATGTTTTAAACATTAAAAAATGTGAACGCTGCTTTATATTGAAGTTAAATATTATGTAAGAGCTGCTTCCTCTCAGTTCACTCTGAAGTGACACAAATATTATTTAATAAGATCATGTCAGTCAAGCTGAATTCATATTTTCATGTTTTTAATTTTCAGATTATTCACATTAAATGTCCTGAAACCTGTTACAAACATTTGTTACGCTAATTTACTTTTTAATCACTTTGGTTTTAATCACGAGTATAATTAAAGTATAAATGTGGAAACAGATATTTGAGTTTTTCTCTGAGATCAGCTGGAAATAAAAATTCTGTATTTTCTGAAAACAGACGCGTGAATCAAAGTTTTTGTTCTTGAATTTTGTTTATTAATGATTCCATTTTTCGTAAGAACTTGGTACAAAAAAGTGAGACTACTCTTGAATCATTTACCAACTTCCATCGATCAACTTTTTTAATGCATCATAAAGAAGAAAAAACTACATTGGCATATTTAAGACAAACACTTTCCTATACACACTATCCACTGGACAGTCCCCTTATGACAAAGAAAAACTTCTACTTCAACAGCCAACACACATTTTCATTTCCATCTAAACGTGTCGTCGCCTCCTCGTGGCAAAAGAAAACATCGAACGTTGCAAGCTAGAAGTCAGAATGCAGAACTGGCAAACAATAAAAATCCCAATGTTCTGTTTCTTTTTTTTGCTCCTTGATAAAAGAATATAAAAATGTTTGAACTTTTTTTTTCTTATTTGTTCAAATGTTGTGTCGTGTATTAAAATAGATCTGTTTAAGCACTGCACAGTTTCTCCCGGAGAAGATTTCTAGAAACGGATGAAGACGTTCGGGGATGGAGGGGTGCGTTTGTTTGTTTTTTTCAGGGGGGCGGGGTTAGGCAGGGTCGACGCGGCGCTGATATGGTTTCCATCTGTTTCCTGTCCACCTGGAGACTCAGGTGAGGACTCGATATGCGTCACATGGTACACTCTGTACACGCTGATCATGGTTTTATTCGTTTATAAAGGCAAGTTAGGTTCAACGTTAGAATGTTAATGCATATCTGCTGTTCATCCCACAGAGACGGAGCCTGGACGCTCGTGAAGGTCGACTGTGCTCAGGTCACATGATTCATCTGAATAATGTTAAATATGAACGGCTACATCAGGACGTGGACGGCTGACGCCTCCGTCACGTTTCTGTGGAAGGTTATCGTAGAAAACTGCAATGACTCCAAAAGGCTGCTCCACCTCTGACTGACTGCAGTCAGGCGGGTCGTTAAGGACGCCTGTGGGTCGTCATGGAAACCTGTGGGTCGTTAAGGACACCTGTGGGTCGTCATGGAAATCTGTGGGTCGTCATGGAAACCTGTGGGTCGTTAAGGACACCTGTGGGTCGTCATGGAAACCTGTGGGTCGTTAAGGACGCCTGTGGGTCGTTATGGACACCTGTGGGTCGTCATGGAAACCTGTGGGTCGTTAAGGACGCCTGTGGGTCATTAAGGACACCTGTGGGTCGTCATGGAAACCTGTGGGTCGTTAAGGACACCTGTGGGTCGTCATGGAAACCTGTGGGTCGTTAAGGACACCTGTGGGTCGTCATGGAAACCTGCGGGTCGTCAAGGACGCCTGTGGGTCGTCATGGAAACCTGTGGGTCGTTAAGGTGAGTCCAGTTGATGAGAACAGATACTTTGACCTGAATGAGTTGCTCTTCAGACATTTGTCTGTGTGTTAAGTTGAATAAAATGGAAACAGTCTGTAAAAATAACTTTTCGTGGCTTTAAAGTTGAATGTTTGGAGGAGGCAGTAAACCACTCAGATTATGATGCATCTCATTAAATCTCCTTTTCTCTGATGGTTTGTTAATTGAATGTAATCATTGGAGATAAATGAAATGAAGGAGTGAACGACCTCAGACAGCAGCCAGACTCTGTGCTCTGATTAAAGCGCATTAAATAGATAGATTCAAACAGAACGTGTGCATTTGGCTCAGTGTGACTGAACGCGGCGTGAAAACTGTCACAGACGGTCTGTGAATATTTTCTGTTTCTGGTTAGTTTCACAGGCTGAGTTTCTGTTGTTCAGCTGTATTCGAGTACAAACTGGAATTGTTCTTGTTTGTCTGGATGAAGTTCAGCCCGACTCGAGGCCTCGAGCTGCTTCAAACTTTAAACGCCGTGAACGGTTATCAGCATCTGCACGATGGACGTGTCAGACGCTCAGCAGCGACCTGAGGCCGTGGTTTGTCTCAGTCAATGAACGGTTGACACGGCGTCGTTAAACAGTTGTGATGTCGTATTGCTCGTCTGTCTTTCCTTCAAACATGCGCCGCTAGATTAGTTTGAGTTTGTGCCGTACGATGATGCTTCTCCAACATTAGACCAAACACAGGTGACCTGGATATGACTCAAAGAAAACGAAAACACCTCTTCGCAGTTCGACTTCGTTCTTCTTTTTCTTTTTCTTTTGATAAAGTTTTTTTCTCTCTGGATTCTTTATTTGTTCATGTTTGTGCATTAACAGGCAGCAGAGCTGCAGCTCGACTGTGTGGTCAGGACACAACGAGAAACGCAAATAAAAAATGGACTAAGTCTATTTAACACTTAAACTGAACCTTTCTGGACCAGCAGGAAGACTAGTGAGACAAGTGGGCCGAGCTGGACCGGACGGCGCCGTGACCGTCCGGGTCCACCGACAGTCAAAGTGTTGTTGCAGTTTGACGGAGCGGTCCCGTTTCTGATTGACTGGTGTCTATAAAATGACGCAACAAAGACGAAAACCCTGGTTTGAAAGGATTTGTACTTGAGGCAGTGTTCATCTGTCAGACTAACAGGCTCGTCACTGTGAAAACGTTCAGAAAACGTTCAGAAAACACGAGTAAAAAAAAAAGCTCCAAAGCGAAAAATATAAAAGAGGCAGGAAAACAAAGCACGTTAGACGTTATGGAACGATGACCCAGTACAAAAACAAAGAAAAGTTTTTGGCATATTTTCTATACTGGTTAAAGGGGAGTGAATGGACCAATCACAGCGCGTTTCCTGTCCGACAGACCAACGCTCACGGCGTCTCTGACAGAACCGATCCGTCTCTGACAGAACCAACAGTCATTAGGTGTCATGGTCCAACAGGAAACAGCTGACATGTGAGTGAGTAGAGAACCAACAACAAACCCTGCGATGAAGAAGAAGATGAAGATAATAATACAACATATGTACAGTGATCCTTGAATACTCCACACTTCATCGATCGACAGGCATCAGCATGAAAATACTAAAATCTCCTAGAAATGCTAATTTCTGTAGTTTTTATCTTAAATACTTTTTTCTTTGACTTTACTCTATTAATACTGAAAAACAGTTCCTCTGTTTGTTTGAAGGCTCGTATGCGTTCACATACACGATGAAACGTTTCCTGAATTCTTATGGCAAACATTGTTCGTAGGAGAATGAACAAACATCTATCGATATATCGCTGTACAGTCCGTCACGTCCACGTCTGCTTCTTCACTACGTCTAACTCTACGTTCTCTCTCGCTCTAGCAGAACAATAATCCCACCTGTGTTTAAAAAAGGGAAATATGTTTTTGGAGCGGCGAGCTGCGGCGGCTCGGCGTCTGACTCTCCGTAATAAATACATTAAGGCCAAGAACGTTAATAATAAATAGAAAAGAACTTAAAAAAAGAAATCTCGTAAGCACTGGAGGTGTTTCAAAAATACTCGAGTGGACGATCGACGCCGTGGTTAATTACTCAGACAAAACAAATCAGCACGGAGGGGGCGGGGCTAGATGTTGGCGTCGTCCTGGCTGTGGGCGTGGCTCTTCTGCAGGGGCGTGGCCGAGGGGCCCGGGGTGGTGGTGGTGGTGGTGCTGGGGGTGGCGGCGGCAGCGGCGGCGGTGCTGGTGGGTTTGATCCAGGACTGGGAGAGCAGGGAGGCGGCGATGGTGGCGGTGGTCGTCATGGTGACCTGGATGAGCTGGTCGCGTTGGATCAGCCTGATCAGCGCTTTGAGGCGCTCGAGCGACGCCTGCGTGTCTCTCTGCTGCCCCAGCAGACGCTCCCTCAGGTCCATACATTGCTGCACACACAGAAAACAGTCAGTCAACTTCCTGTCCTGAACTCGGCCAATCAGATCGAGTTATTGTATGACCAGCTCCTGAAGCTCTGCCGTCCCCTGTGTGGGGCCGGCCCCTCAGGCTTTCACCTCCTTACCTGGAGCGTGTCGTTGAGCTTCTCGTCTTGTTCCTCCAGGTGAGCGCACTCGCTCTTCAGCTCGCTGCTTCGTCTCAGCAGCCGCCGCTTCTCCTCCTGCCTCACTACACACACACACACACACCACACACACGCGCACACACACACACACACACACACACACAGCACACACACACACGCACACACACACGCACACACACCACAAACGCACACCACAACACACACACACACACCACACCACACACACACACCACGCACGCATACACACACACACGCACACGCACACACACACACACACACACACACACACACACACACACACGCACGCATACACACACACACGCACACGCACACACACACACAGTCAGTACACGTATGAACAGCGTGATCAAACACACACGCACACACACACACACACACACACACACACACACACACACACAGACACACAGACACACGCACGCACGCACGCACGCACACACACACACACACACGCACACGCACACACACACACACACGCACACACACTTCTTACCCGTCTTGTGTGTGACGTACGACTGCACAAAGTTCTGCGGCCACGACATGTTTTCCTTGTTCAGAACCTGCAGAGCAGAGCAGAGTGTTACTGGACCAGAACCAGAACCAGAACCAGAGCTCAGCTGAGCCGCTTCAGTCTGGACCCGTCCATGTTCTGGTACCTTCTTCTGGCACTTGGGGCAGTACCAGGGTCCTCTGGGCGGAGTCTTGAGGGGCGGGTGGAGGCAGTTGGGGTGGAAGGCTCGGGGGCAGTTGTGGCAGGGCTGCAGCTCGCCGTCCTCCTTACAGACGGAGCAGAGCTCGTCATGCTCCACGTCGTCCTGACAACACACACACGTTAGTGACATCATGTGACCGCACACACTACAGAGGCGTGACATCATCAGTCATGTGACCTACCTTCCAGCAGAAATCCTCAGAGTCTAGCATGTGAATGAAGCAGACCAGAGGTTAGTGCACAGACACACACACACACACACACACACACACACACACACACACACACACACACACACACACACGCAAAGCAGTTAGCATGTTGTTAGCTTAGCTTAGCATAAAGACTGGGAGCAAAGGGAAACTGTTAGCATAGACGTGACGTGCGAGCTGATTGGTCGTTACCTCGCGCTGACAGGAAGAGCGAGCTGTTCAGGTAATGTGACGCCAGGCGCTTACGCTGTAACACAAACAGGAAGTGATGTCATCGGGTTCACACCTGCACCTTCATGGTTTGTTGTTGTTTTTGTTTTTCTCACCTCGGGCTCGAACATGCCGCTGTAGGCGGGGTTAGCCGTGCTCCGCCTCTTCCTCTCCTGACGCTTCGTCTGGATTTCTGCGAGAAGACAAACTGTCACTGTCATGACATCACTTCCTGTCTGTAGCAGCGCGAGCAGGACAGGAAGTGACGACTCACCTTCCAGGTGTTCTGTGGTGACGAGGCCCAGGGCGACCATGAAGGCGATTTTCTGACGGAGAGAGAGAGACGAGACGTTAACGCTAACGAGCTTCACCAGACCAGGGGAAACTTTCCTGAAACTTTCCATTCTAGAAAAAAACGTTAAATGAATAAAAAACATGTGAACGCTCGTTAACGTCTACGGAACGTTTCCTGTTTCCTGTTCATGTAAATAAAGTTTCATTGGATCAGACGCGTCTTTGTTGACGTTCGATGTTCGGTACTTTAAAAATAAACCCACAGAATAAATATTGAAATATTTGTTGACTGAAAGTCGAAGTGAAAGAATGATGGAAAGTTTCAGAACTTTGAATCTGTCTCTGTGTCGTTTTCATGTTTTTCAGTCTCTGATCATCAAAACGTTTCAAAGTTTAGAGAAACGCGTCGTGGTTCATAATAAAAACATTTGTAATGTTCCTGTGTTCTGATTGGTTCATGTACGATCAGCTGTTTGATGATGTCAGCTGTCCTCACCTCGGGGTCCTCGTCTTTCTTGGGCGCTGGCTGGACTTCCTGTGACGGGACGTCGGCCGGGGAGCCGTCGGTGCTGCTCGGCGCCTGAGGCTGGATGATGATCACCTGGAGACAGACGGGAAACAGAAGTCAGGACAAACAGGAGACGCTCGTCTTCAGACGTGTCTCTGGTTTCCAGACACCAGCCTTGTTCTCGGCGCTGAGGACCAGTGGCTGCACCTTGACGGCCTCGCTGACGGCGGACACCCCGTTGCCGGTGGCGGGGGAGGCTGCGATGATGGCGTACGCTACGCCAGGACCCGCAGAGGCGTGCTGGGCGGGGCCGCTGGAGTCGGGGCCCCCTGACTGGCCGTGTGGCGGGGCCGGCGGCGCGAGGTGTCGCTCTGTCCGTTGGGCTGGTGGTCGGGGCTGAAGGTGCTGTTGGCGGTGGGCAGGGTCGGGCCCTGGCTCTTAGGACTGACCACAGGCCGTCGCCCTCTGCAGGCTGAGCGGCTGCAGCTCCTGACACGGACTGTGGGGGAGGCTGTCGGGGATCTGGGTCTTTGGCCTGACCTGAAGGGGGGCGACAAGAAGACCGGATCAGACCAGAACTCAGCTTCAACTGTCAGGAACAAACACAGAGTCCAAATCTGACACTCTGTCGTCCAATCAGAGGACAGGAGTCAGGTGTGTGCTGCCCCCTGCTGGGCGTCTGCACACACTGACATCCGGATCAGCTGACTCTGAAGGGACACTCTTCATTCTGATTGGTTCAGAAGCAGGAAGTCTGACCTGAGGTAGCACTGTGGCTGCTTGTCCTGCCAGCCGGTGCAGCGAGCTGACTTGAGGCACCTTGATGGGCACAGCAGTGAGAGTTCCCAGCATCTGAAAGACACACGAACGCAACACGTCAGACCAGGAAACATTCACGCTGCGTTCAGGCGCACACAGTCTGTAGGACACTCTGACTCTGAGTCAAACATCTGATGTTAACGAGTGAAGACGAGTGAAGACGAGTAAAGACGAGTGAAGACGAGTGAAGACGAGTAAAGACGAGTGAAGACGAGTGAAGACGAGTAAAGACGAGTGAAGACGAGTCTGAAGCTTCAAACACACTGAGAGCTTCACCACATCCTCTGATTCATCGTCAGAGATTCAAAACGACTCAGAGAAACTCAGGACAAACGTCTTAACGTCTGTTAATCTCTGAGTTTGTCCTGAAGACTCTCTGTGTTCAGTCATTAGTCTTGAAGACTCTCTGTGTTCAGTCTTTAGTCCTGAAGACTCTCTGTGTTCAGTCTTTAGTCCTGAAGACTCTCTGTGTTCAGTCTTTAGTCTCCAGGACTCTCTGTGTTCAGTCTTTAGTCTTGAAGACTCTCTGTGTTCAGTCTTTAGTCTCAAGGACTCTCTGTGTTCAGTCTTTAGTCTCCAGGACTCTCTGTGTTCAGTCTTTAGTCTCCAGGACTCTCTGGGTTCAGTCTTTAGTCTTGAAGACTCTCTGTGTTCAGTCTTTAGTCTCCAGGACTCTCTGTGTTCAGTCTTTAGTCTCCAGGACTCTCTGTGTTCAGTCTTTAGTCTTCAGGACTCTCTGTGTTCAGTCTTTAGTCTTGAAGACTCTCTGTGTTCAGTCTTTAGTCTCCAGGACTCTCTGTGTTCAGTCTTTAGTCCTGAAGACTCTCTGTGTTCAGTCTTTAGTCTTCAGGACTCTCTGTGTTCAGTCTTTAGTCTTCAGGACTCTCTGTGTTCAGTCTTTAGTCTCCAGGACTCTCTGTGTTCAGTCTTTAGTCTCCAGGACTCTCTGTGTTCAGTCTTTAGTCTTCAGGACTCTCTGTGTTCAGTCTTTAGTCTCCAGGACTCTCTGTGTTCAGTCTTTAGTCTTGAAGACTCTCTGTGTTCAGTCTTTAGTCTTCAGTGAGTCTCCCCCTGCTGGACGTTACAGAGACTGCAGCTCTGTTTAAAGTTCAGGTGATCACGTGTTGACGATGTCTTCGCTCACTTCCTGTCAGGAAACATGGACGAAGCGTTTTTATCTTCGCCTCCATTTTTTCTGTCTGCTCAGAAAAACACAAAGTTTGCTCCTCTGAAACACCTCGCTCCTCCCCCCTCTGAAACCTCGCCTCCCTCCTCCTCCCTCCCCCCTCTGAACACCCCCCTCCCCCCCCCCCCCCCTCGCCTCCTCCTCCCCCCCCCTCCTCACACCCTCCTCCCTCCCCCCCCCCCCCCCCCCTCTGCACCCCCCAACCTCTCGCCTCCTCCTCCTCCCTCCCCCCTCTGAACACCCCTCGCCTCCTCCTCCCTCCCCCCTCTGAAAACCTCTCGCCTCCTCCTCCCTCCCCCCTCTGAACACCCCTCGCCTCCTCCTCCTCCCTTCCATTGTATTGTGCTGCAGCGCGGCGAGCAGAGGGGGGAGGAGGCGGCCGAGGCCTGTTCCCATGGCAACTGCAGAGATGAAAATTCTTGCAGTGCAAGGGCTTTCATTTTCGTAATTGCTTCCTCTTTTCTCCAAACCTAAGCACCTTCTCTTTAGGGGGCCTCCTCCTCCTCCTCCTCCTCCTCCTCCTCCTCCTCCTCCTCCTCCTCCTCCTCCTCAGACCTTGGACCAGTGATTTCCTGTTTTTTCTGTTTTTTAAAATTATTTCTTTTCTCCGAATACTAAAGTCAATACCACGTCGCTGAGACAGATGACAGCTCTGCAGCAAACACTGACAATCCTCCTCCTCCACCTCCTCCTCCTGTGATAAAGCGGGATTTCTATACTTTGATTTCTATACTTTGATTTCTATACTTTGATTTGACAAAATCAAAGTATAGAAATCAAAGTGAGCTGACGAACAACGAGAGGATCCAAACTGTCAATTGTTTCCAGAGGGACAGAAAAGTTTAATCTGGAATGAGCTGAGGAAACAGCAGCTGTGAAGTTTCAGTTTCAAAATAAAATGACTTTTAGTAAATGTTTTAACAGACTTCACTTTGTGTTTTATTTTATTACCTGCCGACAGCGTAAAAGAAACTAAGAGGCACCTTTAATTCAAATCTTTGGGATCAGCGTTTTCAGAAACGTCTTTTTACTGACAAACTCCTGAATGTGACGCGACACCTGTCGGAGCCGTGAAACACCTGAACACTCAAACGTCTGTCTGTCTGTCTCAGGTCTGCAGGCGTCACTTCCTGTTCCTGCAGCGGTCAGCAGAGGGCGCCGTCTGAGGCCAACAACAGCAACACGGGTCAGAACCAGAACCTTAAAAACAGGATAAAGAGCTGCAGAGTGTGAGTAATATTAGGTTTAATAAACATTTCATTAGTGATGACATGCTCTTTAATAAACTGATCAATAATCACGGAGGGTTCATTAAATCTGCTCCTCTGACCTCAACACCGTTACCGTGGTAACGCGGTCTCATTCATCAACAACCTCCTCCACAACACCTGGAACGTTCTCCAGGACCCCTGGAATCTCTTTCAAGATTACAAAACCCCCAAAATCCTGACGAATAACAACTAGATCCTCCTCAAGGACCCCTGGAACTTGTTCAAGGAGTCCTGAAAAACACTTCTATGAACTCTGGGATGTTGTCACGAGCCCTGGATCCTCCTCAAGGACCAAAACCTTTTCCAAGATGTCCAAAACCTTCTTTATAAATCCCTGGGAAAACTTTTAGGACGGAGCTGTCAAAAAGGACCTTAAGAAGCTCAAGGACCACTAGAACTTTCTCTGTGAGCTCTGGAAGTTTATTAAGGACCTTAAGGGCCTGCTCAAGGACCAGTGCAACCCAAGGATCTCATACACCCCCACACCCCCTTCATCCTTTATCACCCACAAACTCATTAAACATTTTAAAAAGGGGCCTCGAGAAGCTCAAGGACCACCAGAACTTTCTTTGAGACTCCTGAAACTTCACTAAGGAACCCAAGGCCTTGTGGAACTTTCTCCAGGATCTCATACATCCTCCACAATCAACAGAACAGTTCAGTACTCCTGAACCCAAGAACACAAGAACCTACTCCCCTGACACTTTGTCCAGGACCGCTGACATGCTGCTGTAAAACCTGGAACCTCCTCAATAACCAAGGAACTTCCCTTAGATGGACTTTTTCGATTGTCCTCAAGGACTCCAGAACCTTCTCCATCACTGTTGGTACCTACACAAGAACTCCAGGAACCTTCCAAAGTAAGAACAAACTCCTGGATCCTCAAGTTTTAAATTTCCTAAAGAACCAGAACCAGAGCTGGAAACAGCTGTGAGGTTGGACCTGGTGTGGCCGGTGTTCATTCTCCTCTCACAGTAGCAGATATAAGAAGTCATAATTCAGCCTCTGAGTGGGAATCAAACCCTCGGAGGGGCCACGTACGTCCTCCGGCTCTGACGAGGCTCGGATGACGGCGATGACCTTGGCTGCTGTTCAAAGAGGATGAAGTCGTGTTTGGAGCCATGAAAGAGAGTCAGCGTTAAAGCAGCAGCAGCAGAACACTGTCTGTGTTCTCTGTGCTGCGAGCTAACGGCCACTACACACACACACACACACACACACACACACACACACACACACACACACACACACACACACACACACACACACACACCAGCTAAAGACGAGTTTCTTATTTTGAGTCATCACAAAACTTAAACTAATAAAGTGGAAAAACTTTAATGTGATTCAGTTTTTCTTTGTGAAACGACGTGTGTGTGTGTGTGTCTGTGTGAGAGTGTGTGTGTGTGTGTGTGTGTGTGTGTGTGTGTGTGAGAGTGTGTGTGTGTGTGTGTGTGTGCTCTGAAACAATGCAGCTTTAATGTGTGCACTCATGCGGAGCAACAATCCCATTACACCTCATTATTGATCTTCAAATTAGTGGCCAGGTGGTCTGAGGGACCTGCCCCCTCCTCCACCTCCTCCACCTCAGTCCACACACAGGCCTCTGATTGGCGGAGCCTTTATGACTCTCGATTGATGGAGGCGATGGAGGCCTGTGAGGGTTTTTTCTTTTTATTGCTCCGTGCACGGCGGCCGGTCGGCAGCTGGGCCGAAAGCGCCGACTCCCTCAAACAATACGTCCATAAAGAGCCCGGAGACAATCGTGCTGCCTGACCTCCACCACCCGACTGAAGACAGTGAGGGGGCAGTGAGGGGGGAGGGTGGAGCCTCCACTGTGACACGCTGATGAAGCACGGCAGCAAACGTCTGCGACCACAGGACGTCACCCTCAAAGCAATCAGCCAATCAGAGAGCAGACTCTGAAAACTTCTGAACACATCGAGCGTTTCAATAAAATTAAAACATCAACGTCCGAGTCTGCGAAGTGAAGCCAACACAGGAAGTACCAAAACCTGCACTTCCTCAAACGCCGACTGAAGCCTCGTCCACACTGTGCCCCTCAGCCGGTTACTAACGAGGTCCAAACGGACTGAGGTGCTGCGTGATGACAAGTCCGATGTTTGGTCAGAAGTACAAACGATGGACAGACGAATCATGAAGCCGCCCTCCGCCCTCCACCCTCCGCCCTCCACCCTCTATGGGGCTGTGCAATTACAGTAATAGTGTGGAGGCTGCCAGTGTGGAGCGTGAAGCTGTGTGCTGATGGAGGTGATGGTGCTGAATACAGAGGGTGGAGGAGACGATGTGGCCTGAATCCTAAAATACGACGTCTCTGAAATAACATGGCGGCGCTCGGTTCCTGACACGACGTCAGCGTAACGTTTCAGAAACACTACAGAAACGGACTTGGCTTGGCCCCGCCCCCGTGCTGTGATGTCAGAGGTGTTACCTGAGAGGGCGGCAGCTCTCCCGCTCTCCTGCTGCTGAACGGGTGGACTCCGGCGGACGCCACCCTGCCGCCCGTCTGGAGGTTGATGGGGGACGTCTGTAGCGGCTCCGAGCTCGCCGCCTTCTGTCCGTTAATGTGTGCGGTCACCATGGAAACAGGAGCCTTGGCCGGCACCACGGAAATGGCGATGCTCTGACCGGGAGGCTTGATGAGAGACAGAGGCTTGGTCGTCCCTACGGGACAAGTTCTGACTGCCAGCTTCTGCAGGGAGACAGGCAGAGAGACAGACAGGTCAGAGACAGACAGACAGACAGACAGGTCAGAGACAGACAGACAGACAGGTCAGAGACAGACAGAGAGAGACAGGTCAGAGACAGAGAGAGAGACAGACAGGTCAGAGACAGACAGACAGACAGGTCAGAGAGAGAGAGAGAGACAGCAGTATATTCGCAAAGCACATTTCACTGCTCTTCTCACAAAAACTACAAAAACTACCATCAATCTGAGTAGTCTGAGTAATCTGATTACTCAGACTACTCTGAGTACTCTGAGTATCTGTGACTGAAATGTTGAAAAATTGAAATTTGTTTTGAGTCAAAGTCTTCTTCATGCTTTGTATGGACTACAGTGAGTCTGAGGGAGGACGAGGACGAGGAGGACGAGGAGGAGGACGAGGAGTTTGTGCAGCGACATGTCTGATATTCAGAAACATCTTCAGAGTTGCAGTGATCAGCATGTCTCTGATAAATAATCAGCCATGTACAGAGACTTCAGCATCAGGATTCAGTCACACTAAGAAAACATCAGGACGTGTCAGGGCGTTCCCGTAACCATGGTAACTCAGAGCCAGAGGGGAGGGGGAGCCGCTGAATGAAGACACAGCTCTGTGACATCACAGCTGTGACATCACAGCTGTGACGTCACAGCTCTGTGACGTCACAGCTCTGTGACATCACAGCTCTGCTGCATCACTGATCAGGCAGTCCTCCTTAAAACAGAAGTTGCAGCTTTAAGGTGGACTGGAAGAGTTAGGCTGTTTAAAGGTTTTCAGAGGGTTTGTGGAGGAGGCGGAGCTTCAGTGACCAAATCTGCCCGACAACCAGATTCATCACTTTATCCAGAGGACAGAGTGATCACATCTGTAAAGATTCATGAATCGTCCGTCAGCTTCAGATGGTCCCTGAGACAGACCTGTAGTTTCACGTCCTCTCTGGACACAAAGACCTGATCCTGCCGTCTGGAGGAACCTCTCCTGTGTGAGTCACTTCCTCTGCAGCATCAGTATTAAAGCATTCATTCATTCACATGTTATTTATTCATTCCCCTCAACAATGAGCGTGCCGGGGCTCTGTTGTTTCAGGGATCAATGTGATCCACAGGTGTCCCGAGCAGCCGCTGCACCAGGACCCGGGGGCCACCACTCGCCATTCAGCGCTTTGTGGTGGCGGGGGCAGCTCCGATTGTCTCAAAGGTCGCTCCTTTAAAGCCAAGCCTTGGCCTCCCGGAGAGAGTGAATGAAGCCAACATGATGACCAGAGCCACATTCAAGGAGCTCCAGGACCTTTTTAAAACCACCTGGAATCAGACTGAGAGAGATCAGGCATGCTCCTCAGCACGCCACGCGACTTCAACATTCATGAACGCTGCAAGCGTGAACAGACTGATCACATGACTAAGAACTATCTAAACAAAGGTCAGCCTCTAAACAAACCAAACATCAGAAGAAGGAGCTGTTATCATTACAGCGACATGTTACTGAAGTCATTAGCACACGATGACGATGTAATTAACGGATTAACAGACGCATCGCTCACTCTGACACTGACCTGCTGACTTCAAGGCCCGTCTGGAAATCTGAAACATTTGAATCCGCTAACGATGAATTCATTAACCTGCGCTGAGATTTAGGCCGAGCAGAGAACACACTAATTAATCTGCATCTTCACTGATACAAACATTGAACTGCAGCATGCCATCGTCACGTGACGCTCGATGAAGGTCACGGTCAGAATATCGGCCTCAGTAATCCAGGATCAGTTTGGTTTTCCAGGATCCTGGAAGTCTTTGATACGCCTGTGACGTGAACGTAACGACGGTCCAGGTTCAGTCTAATGTACGAAAACGTCTGTCTTCTCCACACCGAGGTTGAAAGGTCTGACCAATAAAACCATCGGTTCCTGATAAACCATAAAAACCTGTCGATGATGTCATCCTGTACTAATTAAACATCCAATCAAACGCTTTCTCTCGTCTGAGTGCTTCCTGTTTGATCCGGTCTGTGAGGGCTGCTACAGTCATCTGTGCCCGGGCCTCACTGATAACTGAACAGAACCAGATCCACAGAACTTTATTTTTAATTTGATGTGTCAGTCCTTCCAGCGCTCTGAGCTTCACCTCGAGGCGTGTGAAGGATGTGAAGTGCACAAACAGTTTTTCTTCTCGTCGTGTTCGAGTCGAGCTGATATCGGAGCATCTCCACACGCCGCTCGTCTGGCACAGTTTAATTGAGAACGCGGCGCCGCTTGACGGCCACGGTTAAGGTCATCTGTCGGCCGGCGCTGTTCACTGCAGATCCAGAGCGAGCGGACAGGATTATCCACTCATTATGTACTCGGGTTTGATAGTGTTGCCTTTGAGATAACGGGCTGCTGAAAAACACATTAGGAGCTGTTCAGATTTCCATCAGTGCAGCTGCCAGACGCTTTCTTTGTTTACACTCCATTTACCGCCGAGGCCCTGAGAGTCCTGAGAGGAGCCGAGCGACGGACGGACGGACGGACGGACGGACGGACGGACGGACGCTGCAGTTTGTCCTCTGAGTGACGGAAGAACAGCTCAATAATACAACAATAAATACCGCCTTAAAAAGTGCTGCAGTCGTGATTTAACATCAGAAACATTAAAGGAGGATTCAAGGTGAGAGAACAACCAAAGGGTCCATTTAGTGAAAGTTCTGGAGCTTTTGATCAGATCAGTCCGACTCGTTCATCTATGGATGAACTACATGGACCTGAGGTTGTAGATTAGTTGATTAATCATTTAATATTAAATTAATAAACTTTTCATCATTTAATTGTTTTTAACTCTCATGATGCAGAAAATCGCTTCAACATTTTCTGACATTTCATGAACCGACCGATCGATTCACCTGAAAACCATCGACATGAATCCATCATAAGGAATCGATTGATTAGTCTGAGTCTCCATCATGAATAACAAACTAACCCTCCTCCTCCTCTGGCAGTGCTACAGCTTATCAACACAGGCACACCGGGCCGAGCTGGACCGTCGCCCACGCTCAGAGGGGGGCTGCTCACAGGCTGAGGCCCTCGCCTGCCGCCACACAGGAGGCGGCTCAGCGTGCGACCCGACGGCGAAGGTTCATGCAGCCTCTCTGAGGACAGGAAACAGGAAGTGGACTGAGGCTGCCCGACTGTGATTGGAGCAGAGAGTGGAAAGGGGCTGGACCGTCTTTGTGTTTGACCAATCGTCTCCGCTTCGACTCCTTTCAGGGCATCATTTTAAATACAATAAATAATAAACTGTTGAAGACGTCGCCGCCCAAACGCTGATCAGACGTTCAAATCTCACACTTTGATCACGTGGTCAGTCTCCACCCGTCACACCGTCAGCCGACAATAAATCCATTTACATGCAAATCAAACACGCCCGGAGTCGAACAGAGTTCAGAGCAATGTGACAGGAAGAGTCGACCGCTGTATCGAAGCGACCACGAGCAGCGATCGATCGATTTATTGATCAGTGAATGAACTTCATCTTTCTCCGTCTGTCACTTTAAATCTCGTCATTCACAAAATATTTCAAAAAAAAATCTTTGTTAATTTGGTTTGACGGAGCGGTGCCGTGCCGATGAAAGACGAGTTCATTCAACCGGTCCATGCCACGGAGGGTAAGACGCGCTCTGATTGGTTACTGTCTGGATTCAGACTCAACATGTTTTCATGCAGAGGAGAGCCGAAGAAGAAGGCCCAGCAGGCAGGTGATACTTTTACACTGAAAGGACATGTGGACTTCCTGTCTGAATGGAACCATCCTCGATGGTTGAGCGTGGAGCTCCGTCAGCGTTCACCTGAGGACGGAGCAAATGGCCGAGATGATGTGAACATCACGGAGAGGAATGTGGCTCGAACCGCCGCTCTAATGAAGACGTTTATTACACCTTCAGAGAGCGAGCGGAGGGAATATTGACCGGCGGCGGCTGCAGCGACAATCACAGCGTCTGAAAGGTCAAAGTCTTTATTAAGTGAAGAGTCCAGGAGGAAGCTGCTGCAGCCTCCACGATCATCTCCGCTCAATCAGATAATCAGAGGATGGACGACGGCAGGAAGAGCGGCGTGGACGCTAGCGGCGCTGATTAAATGGACGGGGAGAGTCCGAGCCGGGCCGGGTGGCCATGTTCTCACAGAGGAGACGTTTGAATACACTCGCCTCAACTTTCTTTTACATTCTGATGAATTCCTGGTTCTCTCGCCCCCTTCACGTCCTCACTGTGGAGCTGTGTTTGAGTTCTGGACAGAGACAAAGCTCCACTGAAAGACAACAGATGGTTTGCCTGTGTAAACTGGAGACACTGGGGACGCTCAGTTCATATGAACTCAGCTTCAAGGTTCTGGATCTCATCATGGCCGATACACCAGAGAGGCTGAAGTCATTTCATTTTTCAGGGTATGAATGACTAAACTATGAATAAACCTTATTTAGGGACAGATGACGAATCTAAAGAAAACATCATCTCTGCTGCTCTGTTCATTTTATTGAAGGTCGCAAATGTTGAACGGTCGTTTCTGAGCGCCGGTTTACAGCGGGGACGCCATCCACACAAAGAGAGATGGACCAATCAGAGGGGACGGTTTGTCCAGCTGTCTACGACTCAAACAGGCCAAACGCCTTTATTTTGAAATTCATGTGTTAAGCGTGTTTTTCTGATTATCTAACATCCTGTGGATTAAAAAATAAAAGTCAGAAATAAAATATACACCCTGACACACTGACAACACCCGGAAACACTGACAACACCCTGAAACACAGACAACACCCTGACACACTGACAACACCCTGACACACTGACAACACCCTGAAACACTGACAACACCCTGAAACACTGACAACACCCGGAAACACAGACAACACCCTGAAACACTGACAACACCCGGAAACACAGACAACACCCTGAAACACCGACAACACCATGAAACACCGACAACACCCTGAAACACCGACAACACCCTGAAACACCGACAACACCATGAAACACCGACAACACCCTGCAACACCGACAACACCCTGAAACACAGACAACAACCTGAAACCCTGACAACACCCTGAAACACAGACAACACCCTGAAACACAGACAACACCCGGAAACACAGACAACACCCGGAAACACAGACAACACCCTGAAACACTGACAACACCCGGAAACACAGACAACACCCTGAAACACCGACAACACCCTGAAACACCGACAACACCATGAAACACCGACAACACCCTGAAACACCGACAACACCATGAAACACCGACAACACCCTGCAACACCGACAACACCCTGAAACACAGACAACAACCTGAAACACTGACAACACCCTGAAACACTGACAACACCCGGAAACACAGACAACACCCGGAAACACAGACAACACCCTGCAACACTGACAACACCCTGAAACACTGACAACACCCTGAAACACTGACAACACCCGGAAACACCCGGAAACACCGACAACACCCTGAAACACCGACAACACCATGAAACACCGACAACACCCTACAACACTGACAACAACCTGAAACACAGACAACAACCTGAAACCCTGACAACACCCTGAAACACTGACAACACCCGGAAACACAGACAACACCCGGAAACACAGACAACACCCTGCAACACTGACAACACCCTGCAACACAGACAACACCCTGAAAACACTGACAACACCCGGAAACACTGACAACACCCTGAAACACTGACAACAACCTAAAACATTGACACAACCTGAAACACTAACAACAACCTGAAACATTGACAACAACCTGAAACACTGACAACAACCTAAAACATTGACAACAACCTGAAACACTAACAACAACCTGAAACATTGACAACAACCTGAAACACTGACAACAACCTAAAACATTGACAACAACCTGAAACACTAACAACAACCTGAAACATTGACAACAACCTGAAACACTGACAACACCCTGACACACTGACAACAACCTGAAACACTGACAACACCCTGAAACACTGACAACACCCTGAAACACAGACAACACCATGAAACACCGACAACACCCTGCAACACTGACAACACCCTGAAACACAGACAACAACCTGAAACCCTGACAACACCCTGAAACATTGACAACACCCGGAAACACAGACAACACCCTGAAACACCGACAACACCCTGCAACACTGACAACAACCTGAAACACAGACAACAACCTGAAACCCTGACAACACCCTGAAACACTGACAACACCCGGAAACACAGACAACACCCGGAAACACAGACAACACCCTGCAACACTGACAACACCCTGCAACACAGACAACACCCTGAAACACTGACAACACCCTGAAACACTGACAACAACCTAAAACATTGACAACAACCTGAAACACTAACAACAACCTGAAACATTGACAACAACCTGAAACACTAACAACAACCTGAAACATTGACAACAACCTGAAACACTGACAACAACCTAAAACATTGACAACAACCTGAAACACTAACAACAACCTAAAACATTGACAACAACCTGAAACACTAACAACAACCTGAAACATTGACAACAACCTCCATTTAGTTGTGCCCGTTAAACGTTGAACTCGTCGTCTGACTGACTTCAGATCAGTTTACAGTGATATGACATCATGATAATAGAACAGACGGAGAGGACAAAGACAAACACACTGCTGGTTAAAAAAAAAACTTTTACAGACTTTTTAAGGATTCTGTTTAAATCAAATCATCACAAATTAGGAAATGTTTGTTATTTTAAATTGTTCTTAAACTGTTTGTTCCTGCTCTGGCTCATATGCACACACGATATAATGACGTTGATTTAAATGTTAAAATACAGATAAAGACTTACAGCTCGCAGAGAAACCAAACAACGACTCAACTCAACTAAAAGTTCTTCAGAGTGCTGAAGCTGATGACGGAGGGACGGAGCACAGCAAAGGGACAGCTGGCTTTGCTACAGAGGCTGGAGGAGGTGGAGGAGGAGATGGAGGAGGAGGCTGAAGGGTGTTTGATGCATGAGCAGGGGGAGCCTGAGGGTGGAGGAGGGGCTGAGCTGGAGGCCAGCAGATGGAGCGCTGCAAACAATGGAGACAGACAGATGCAGCCACAAAGAGCAGCGACCACACACACTACACACTCTACACACTACACACTCTACACACACACTACACACACTCCAACACACACACACTCCAACGCACAAAAACCAGGAGACCACCTCCACGTCCGGATCTGTGTGAGGCTGCAGTTCATCTGACGGCCACCAGGAGCTCCAACACAAACCGGACCCGCAAGAACCAGAACACTCAGAGTCTGTTCACACACAGAAGAGCCACCAGAACCAGAACCACCATGAAGAGAAGTTTTATCAACTTTTTAAACCTTTTCAATCTGAACCTACATTTTGCTTTTAAATCTGAGCGTTTTTATTATTTATGACTTTATTTAGGTTAGGTTAACACACACACACACACACACACACACACACACACACACACACAGGTCTAAATGAAGGTTGTACTGATCATAAATGAACTATCCCCTAACCCAACTGTTTCTTCAAGTATCTGCAGCAGAACATTAAAAACACACAGTGCAGCTGTTTCTACATAAATTTACTTTTTCAAGAATTTTCTAACAGTTGTTTCATCTTAAAACAAGAAGAGGAAACATGATTTTAATATTTGGTGTCTTTAACGACGACAGTTTGTGTAAAATCTGAACATCAGCTGAAGCTCCAATATCTCCACAGATATCTGAGAACTTCCTGCAGTCACCCAGGGGGCTCCGAGGGGACAAAGGAGATTTTTTTTTTGTCCCTCCCAACCCCCCATACTGCTGCTACAGAGAGGAGACACAGCCCGAGGCAGCGAGGAGACATCCCAACACAGCTCCATGCAGGGAGGAGCCTGGCGTGACACAGGGTGGTCCACATGACGTAACGGAGGTGGGAACACAGCAGCCGACTATGTGGATAAAGTCAAATATATTCAGATCTGATCCAGTTTGAGTAAAGTTCTAAAGTTGTGGTTCTGTAATCAGCAAGGCCCAGACATAGCAGTGTTAACATCAGAGCAGAACCAGCGCAGCCGGGTCCATTCCCTGTTTGAAAGATGGATTTATGCAGCCCGTCATCCGTCTTTGTTTCCTGTTTACTCAGCCACGTCTTACAATAACCTCGAGCCGCTGAAGCCTGACTGAGCGCGCTCAGTGCCAGCACATGCTGAGGACAGATAGTCGAGCTCAGAGTGAGCGGTCCAAATGTTGGAGGCAGACTCTGCATCTGCTGAGAAACTAAGCTCTGTGTTAGACAGGAGACGAGACCAGGACCGGGACCGGGACCAGGACCGGGACCAGGACCGGGACCTGGACCGGGACCAGGACCAGGACGCCTGGCTGAGGATGTGTGGAGCAGCACACCTCCTCTCTCTCTGTCCTTCTTCTTGCCGCCTCGCTGAGTGTGACGACTTTAATATCAGTGTGTTTGATTTGAGGCCAGCAGGTAAATATTGACCGGGTGGATCTGAATGAGGAGCTCTTCATTTCTGCAGCGGCGCGTCTGAGATGAGTTTTCCTCCTCGGTCGAAGGAGGCTCTGCATGGCGGCGGGGTTTCGCTGGATGTTCGGCGGTGGCGTGTGGCCTCCAACGGGCTGCGGCGGGCCTCCCGTCAACATGGGCCGCTTTCTTTTCATTTATTTCTCCTCTCTGCATCCATCCCACCGACTCTGCTCAGCTGGTTCTGAAGCATCGGTTCCTCCGGGCTGAACCCGTCCAATCAACTGCAGCCGGCACACAAAGTGACCTGAACTAGTTCCCTCTCCAACTCAATGATTCGCTCCATACAGCCAATTAAAGCAGCTCCCCTCCGTCCACCTCACGATCACCTCACATTAGATGCAGCAGTCAATGCGACAGGTCAATATTTCATTTGCTCACAGCAGGAGGCGAGTTAGTCAGAGACATGGTGGATCGTGAAGACTGTGTCCTTCACACGAGGCAGGCTGGGACGGCGTTAGCATGGAGACCAGGTCCACCTGATAACGAGCTTGTTAACTACAGACAGGAAACTGATTGATTCAGGAAGTTTTCAGTTTCCTGCTGCTTCCTGAAGGCGAACACGTGAACGTCAAACGTCGTGTGCAGACGTCCTGATATATAACTGATGACACATGGATGTCATGTTAATAACACGTGACACACCTTAAATCCTTTATGTGTCTGACTGCTCTACATGTGTGGTTCCCACTCAAACTGAACACTTAATTAAAATTAATTCACTAAGGTTTATCTTCTCAGGACTCCCAACATCACTGCAAGAGACCTGAAACCAGAACCTGGCTACAAAAACCTCGTCAGAGACTTCGTCCAGTCTGTGAGTGTCTCTGAATATCTGCTGTGTAACATTTCCTTCATATACGTAAGTATATATATATATATATATTTAATTATATTTAATAATATTAATCTATAATTAAAGTCAAAAGAAGAGAAAAATATGACGCATGTGAAACTTCACGTCTGTCTGTCTGTCTGTCTGTCACTGATCTCGTCTTGTATAATTACGCCTCGGGCACGTCACAAACGAGGTGTTGCTCTTTTCATGACTCGGCTGGTGGAGGACGCTGGCGGCGACTCAGCGAGTCTTCAGCCACGAGAACAAAACAGAGAAGAAGAAGAAGCAGCGTGGAGGACTGATGTCTGTGTGAACCTGCATCACTGACGTCACTAACGTTACGACGTGACCGGCACGGCTGAGATACGAGCCGAATGTGTGTTTACACGGTAAACCTGTAAAACAAACTCAGCCTCAATTACACACGCCGATGCCTCGCAACAATTATCCAGCCATCGCGGAGCGCAGAGTTCATTTTAATTAGCTTTTTCTCAGCGTTCTGCTCGACGCCTGCAGAAAAGCAAACGGCCTCGACGCGGGGAGAAATGGACTTCCCCTCCGTAATGAATCGCAGCTCTGAAATTAAACCGACGTGTAATGAATCTTTTTTTCTCTCTTTTGTCTCTGAGAATCCATTTAGATTCTTCACAAACACTTACTGTCACTTCACAGACAGAGACAAAGTGTGGACCAGAGGACGACACAAAGGAAGCTCGCTCCTCTAAAGTCCATGAAGAAGACGAAGAGGAGGGGAGGAGGAGGAGGAAGAGGAAGAGGAGGAGGAAGAAGAAGAAGAGGAGGAAGAAGAAGAGGAGGAAGAGGAGGAAGAAGAAGAAGAGGAGAAAGAGGAGGAGTTTTTCTGATGATGATGAGACATGAACACAGGTGAGGTCTTACCTGTCCGTTCTGAAGTTCATTGAGGCCTTTGCACAACGTCTGATTCTGCAACAGAAGAAGAAAATGTTCAGAGTGACAACAGAAAGATGACAAACGTTGTACAAACCAGTCTGTGAATTCAGTTTGACAACAGTTCACAGACGAACAGAACATTTCTTTGACCTGACAAATCAAACGTCACCATGGAGACGTCCCGTTCAAACATCATCCTGAAACCACTCAGCAACCATCGACTAACGTTAAGGAGCAACATCAGCCGAGCAAAACTCCACTGACAGACAGACAGACAGACAGACAGACAGACAGACAGACAGACAGACAGACAGACAGACAGACAGACAGACAGACAATATGTCTGTCTGTCTGTCTGTCTGTCTGTCCGTCCTCGCCCACCCGGCTCTTTAACAAACAGTGGGTGAACCCTCGGGACGCTCGAGCGGCGCCGTGCTATCACAGCTGGAGAACGAGGATCTGTGTCCATTTGTCATCTGTAATCTGAACGTCTGGGGAGCAACAAGACGTCCACCATCTTTAGTTTTTATGTCCCTCCAGCAGCAGGCAGTGTGTGTGTGTGTGTGTGTGTGTGTGTGTGTGTGTGTGTGTGTGTGTGTGTGTGTGTGTGTGTGTGTGTGTGTGTGGACAGTCACACAGATAAATAGAGGTGGATTCATTGGGTATGCGTCGCCTCTCACGCTGGGGAAATTTAAAAGCAGAGTGCTGATAGTTTCCAAATCAGCTGCACTCGCGAGTCGAGGGGTGTTACATCAGAGCGAGATTACTGCAGAGAAAGTCTGTCTGACCGCAGACGGTCTAAAACCTGGACGTAGTCTCCGTGACGTCCCCACAGACTGTCTAAAACCTGGACGTAGTCTCCGTGACGTCCCCACAGACTGTCTAAAACCTGGACGTAGTCTCCGAGACGTCCCCGCAGACTGTCTAAAACCTGGACGTAGTCTCCGTGACGTCCCCACAGACTGTCTAAAACCTGGACGTAGTCTCCGAGACGTCCCCGCAGACTGTCTAAAACCTGGACGTAGTCTCCGTGACGTCCCTGCAGACTGTCTAAAACCTGGACGTAGTCTCCGTGACGTCCCCACAGACTGTCTAAAACCTGGACGTAGTCTCCGAGACGTCCCTGCAGACTGTCTAAAACCTGGACGTAGTCTCCGTGACGTCCCCGCAGACTGTCTAAAACCTGGACGTAGTCTCTGTGACGTCCCCGCAGACTGTCTAAAACCTGGACGTAGTCTCCGTGACGTCCCCACAGACTGTCTAAAACCTGGACGTAGTCTCCGTGACATCATAGTATCTGTTCACATGAAACTCTGCAGATGAGTGTTATATTTGTGTGTTTTCATTTGCTGGACAACGACAGTTTGAAATAACAGAAATCAGTTTCTATGGAAACAATTAAAAACCTCAGACTCACTTTTCAGAAAAAAATGTCATTTAAACTTTTTTATTTCATATTTTCGACTCATGTTGAACTGATTCTCTTATTTTCTCCAGGATCCTGCAGTTTGAGTTAATAAAACAGGTCACGAAAGGCGACAAAGGAAGCAGCTGATTGGACGAGAGAAGGTTTCCATCACACTTTGTGTATTAGAATCAGCGTGCGTGTTTGTCCTTCATTTGTAGAACACAAATATTTGGTTCAGAGAAAACCTCGCTGACTGTTTTCTCTCAGCACAGAATCCTCCCGCGTCCCCCGAATGCAACAAAATAAAAACAAATGGCGTTTCTGTCGTGTTTACAGCTGAGCATCTGTTCCACACACACACACACACACACACACACACACACACACACACACACACACACACACACACACACACACACACACACACACACACACACACACACACACACACACACACACACACACACACACACACACACACACACACTCCTTGTTAACGTTTGGACGGCGAGGCATTAGCGCTGTTTGACTAACTCTGACGGGCTTCATCTCTCAAAGCTGCGGCCGTGGAGCCTCATGGGAAACGGCGGCCACCTGCCCAGCTGCCTCCAATCGCTCCTCAGGTCCCAGATGTAACGGCCTCCGTCTGGAAAACGTGTCGCCGGTGGTTCGATTCCGAGGGGACGCCGACCGAGACAGGAAGTAACTTTTGATGGTGATCATGTTTGAAGGTCACGGCCAAAGGTTAAAAAAATAAATAAAATTATAATATTGGTGACACAGGAAATGAGGTCACCGTGATATAAACATTTAAAAAGGTGTATCCCCCCGGGAGCTCGAATAATCTCTGACATGACTGTAAGCTTTTTTTAGAAGCTGTCATACTTTGTGTGCAACATGTCTCCTGATGGTGGCACAAAATGGAAAGTGTTTATCCTCTGGGGACCATGAATATGTTTCATCGATGTTATAACAACACGCCCTTTAGATTAGTTTATTTTAGTGTGTGAAAAAGTCTAAGAAGTTAAATTTTTAGCCTAAAGAGGGCGACAGAGGAAAAGTAAATCATTAAGATTCATCCTCTGGGGATCATGCATAAGTTTGGCAGCTTTATGACCATAATATTATTTTGTTTGTTTGTTTGATAATGTTTTTTTATTATTTTGATTAGAGTAGATTTCTTTTTTTGTTTACTTATGGTGCTACAGGAAAAGTAAGTCATTAAAATGTATCCTCTGTAACCAGGAGACATTTATAGTCTCTGAAATATCTTGTCATAGACAAACTGTTGGTCATGACACCACAGGAAAATTCACAGTCTCCAAAACACAAAGGGTTCATCATCTGGGGACAATAATATATTATAACAATACGGACCTCTGAAGTACGGTGCTAAAGGAAAAGTAAATCATCAAGATTCATCCTCTGGGGACCATGAACATCCCCAGCACATTGTAATTGAAATATGTTGTTATAGACAGAAATGTTGGTCATGCAGAGGTTTGGAGGAGGTGGAGGTGGAGGAGGTGGTGGAGGAGGTGGAGGTGGAGGAGGTGGTGGAGGAGGTGGTCGGTGTGGCAGCAGCTGACGGCAGCGTGAGGCTGAAACATGCTCCGACATGCCAATGTTCAATTAGAGGTGATGCTCGCACACATCCACGGCTCCAGCAGGAGAAACAGACAGTTACAGTGAAAAGATGCTGCAGATCGCTCAGGACGCCCGTGGATACTGTGTCTACATGTTCATTAAAAGAAGCTTGATTTACAAAGAAAACACATTTTTCTTATCGACCAGGCACGAGCTGCTTCAAGATCAAGTCCCACTTTCTAATAAGAAACTCGTTACAGAGGGTTTAAACTATGAACTCATGATTAATAAATACTTTACAGGTCAGTTAAAGGACGAGAATAAAAACGTTTGGGTTGCTGTACGAGGATAAACACGAGTCAAAGCAACCTAACATAACAGTTAACTCATTAATAGATGAAGCATTAATGAAGCCAGAGGACTGAGCTTTACTTAGACAAAGGTGTGAAGTTGTTTTGATCTATGAAATGTCAGAAAAGACAGAAAAATAAAAAATATTCCGTTCAGTGTGACAGAAACAGAGAAAAGCAGGAAATCTTTCTCATATTTAAGAAGCACAAGTCACCAGACTAATCAAATAGTCGACTGATCATTGTACAAATCAATAAAATTAACCGTCGTTATTACGCAGACGACACCTCGGTTCATCTTCCTCTGTCACCTGAAGAATACAGCCTACTACAGAAAGTATATGAATAAAGGAATGACCAGAGAATCATTTTTATTCATGCCGAGCTCGGACTGAAGGAAACGTTTACTTCCCAAAAATACTGAACATTGCTCGTTGTGAACGCTGCTGCTGACGTTTCAACATCCAGCCTTTAGTTTGCTGAAGAAAGAATCTGATTCGCTGCCACTCGGATGAATAAATGAATCCCTCCATGGTTCAGGACCATGAACCTTTCCTCAACCTCACCGGACGAACAAACAATCAAACCACTCACCGGGCTTGTTCTAAAAAACACGGCAGCCCTTCAGAACAGACTCGACCGTAAGAGCCTGTCCAGATGTTTTATTACAAATATAATACAAGAGAGAGGTCATGTGGTCCGACCCGAGCATAAAGCACCACAGAGACAAGAAGGGATTCGTTTTTAGCATCCTGCATTAAAAATACACAACTCTGGAGGCTGCTGGCTGCTTGTTGCCGGCAGCTTGTTGCCGGCTGCTTGTTGCCGGCTGCTCGTTGCCGGCTGCTCGTTGCCGGCTGCTCGTTGCCGGCTGCTCGTTGCCGGCTGCTTGTTGCCGGCTGCTTTCTAACAGATCACTGTGGAGACAGTGACTGAGTCTGTGGATCTGCCGTGGCCTCTCGCTGCTGACGACACAGTTGTCATTGGTGGTTGCTCTGAAGCTGCAGAGTGCGTCTCACTCCATCTCCATGCTATCACACCACAAATTGCCTTTTCATTAGAAGCAGGTAAATGAAATTGTCTTCCGTCTCTGCTGCTGCTCATGAGAGGGAAGTCGTCCACGTACGGACACAGAATCCATTAGAGCCGACACGCAGAGCAACGATCAGGATTTATAGGAACACAGACTGACTTCATGCAGTCTGGGCCTTCAGCAGGAACAAACAGAATGCATCATAGGAAACGTAGTGTCGACACATTAACGTCAGGCTGTCGCCTCTGCTGCTTCACTTCTGGTTGTTTCGGTCTCTCTTTGTTGAAGTGCAATATTAAATCAATGTCTCATTAAACACAGCAGCCTCAGCCGGCGAGCAGAAGCACGGCAGAGGTCAACGACACGCTGATGTATGTTTGCCGTTAACCTCCCGTGGGCTGACGACAAAGAAAGACACTTCCTGTCTGTGATCAGCTGTTTTAAAGCTGAATACCATCAGAGCAGATCAGGCCTGCAGCTTCCGTCTGCATCCTGAGTCTTTATTTTTATGCCAGCAGAAGCCTCGTTATATTTGGCATGTTGCTACGGAAACTGGCCTTCATTTAAGAACTATTGTTGCCTCTTCGGCGAAGCGGAGAACAAACTGTGCCGAGGCTTTTCATGTGTGAAGTGTCGCTCAGGTACGGCAGCTTAGAAACACAAAGTGTGGCGAGCGAGTCGTTATTTTTCATTAAGCAGAGCCGCAGAGTAATCACTGATTCAGCTGACCGCTGAATAATGTGAGCAGCACACACACACACGCACACACACACACACACACACACACACACAGATATACAGTCCTCAGAAATCACACGGCGCCTGAAGGCAGCAGCGCCGCTTCAGCTCACTCTGAATAATTGGGTTAATTTAGCCGTTTAGTGGGATGACGCCGCAGGACGGCGCCCAAAAACTCGCAGCAGCTACAACAGTTTGACAGAAATAAAAGCTCGCTGTTCCCGCCTTCGTCTCTTCTCTGAGGCACTTCTGTCCACAGCCGTTTGATTTTTAATTGCTTTGGTCCACATCTTTGTTTACGTCTCTGCGGCCTCCGATAAGAAGAAAATCAGCCTGGCTGCTGCAGCGTTCATCAGGTTTCCACACGCGTGTTGCCGAGCAGCTGCCGTCCCCTCGACACGCTACATGTAAACACAGTGTATGTCAGAGATGCTGCGTCGCCACCGCCTGCACGCCGCCAGGACCTGAACAGAACAGGAAGTGACCTCTGACACGGCTCAGAGCTGTCTCACTTTAAAAACACATCAGGAGCCCTGACCACCACCTGCTTCACCTTTTCAAGGGCCTGGAATTCAAGGATCCAGCAGCAAACACAGATGATCATGTGACCTCTGAAGTTTCAGACCTAACACTACAGCACCCATAAGCCTTATCTGCCTGTTGCCACGGAGACAGCTAAGCATCTCACGAGCACGTCCTCGCCGTCTCACGCAGCCTTCCTTCAGATCGTTACGATGCATTCATGTGCAGTCAGGAAAAAAGAGTTATCTTCTGTCTACAAACACGTCGAGGAGAGCTGAGGCTGCTTCCTCACATCCTTCACTCACACGCTCACTACGACCTTGTCGAGGAAAAACAAATTAAAGTCCCATTTATTACACGCCGCTCTTTGTTAGCGCCTGACTGGCAGCACAAGGACGGCCCCCCCCGTCCCTCCGTGGACAGATTTAACCCCACAGACGCTCGCCGTGGTTCTGATAACATGTTTGTCTTCCTCTGGCTCCGACGTGAATCAATCAGAACGTTCAGTTTGTTTGTCCAGTTCTTGAACGCAGCTCGGAGCCGAGCTGTCACGTTAAAGACTGATACAAACGGATTCATCCGCTGACTGCTGCAGGCTGACAGGAAGTCTCTGAACAGGTGACACGTTTCATGGAAACTTCCAGCTCGTGTCTCATGACAACATGTGATCACAGCAGCTGTATCAGGATTCATCACCTGATGAACCGTTTCCTGGATGTGACCCTGAAGGCAGCGCGAGCTTCATGAGTCAAACGCTGCACATTGCTGCATTCAAGGACACTTTTAAGGGCCTTGAACGTGGATTTTCAAAGCCTGCTTTTGTTAAATTATGATTCTTCAGTCAACTGTTTCCGCTCGGCTTCAGTTACCAGGCAACTTGGCTGCACATTTTAAGACAGACGTGATTAAGCAAACACATTATCCTCTGAACACATTCAGGCTGCTGCTGCATTCAAGTCCTCACGTGGAGCTTGTTATCCGTCCTGAGGACGGGTGGAGGTGGAGGTGGAGGTGGCAGAGGTCAGGTGACACATTTCCAGCTTTAAATCTGAATCATAATCATCAGAAACAAACTGAACCACAACGTCACCTCATGTTTGCTGTTATTCCAGAGCGAGGCCGAACCAACAGTTTATTTACAGACACACACACTTTAAAGCTATTAATAGTGTGTCAGCCCTGATGCGAGGCATACGAGCCACCATGAGAGGAGAGAGAACAGAGAGACAGAGAGGAGAGAGAGAGGAGAAGAGAGAGAGAGAGAGATCGATAGAGAGAGATAGAGAGAGAGACAAGACAGACAGCGAGAGACAGACAGACTAGAGAGAGAGAGAGAGATACCCAGAGAGAGAGAGAAGAGAGAGATAGATAATAGAGATAGAGAGAGAGAGTAGAGAGAGAGAAGAAGATATGAGAGTTAGGGGTGGTGTCGACATCCACCCGCTGTGGAAACTGATACTGCTGCTCACAAACGACGAGAAACTGGAGACACACCGACACAAACGTGTCTCCATGTTTCTGACGGAACATGTCGGCGTCCTGAAGAGCGAAGCAGTGAAAGTGACGAGACAGACGGCTGAAGACAAACGATCTGAATATGCACAGACTTCATCCCTCACCGGCTTCCCACCACCATCAGCCAATCACGTCTTTGTGTCACGAGAGCCACGAGGAAACAGCTGCCAGTCATGTGACTTCAGTGTTTTTAACTTCCTGTTTGCTTTGTAAATGAAACGTTGTTTTTGGACATAACGAACTCGAATGAACTCACAGTCGTATTAAATGTTCACTTGACACGGTCAGAACCCGACCCAACATATCGGTCCAAGTTAACGTCCTGACAACCTTTAAAAAACGTCCAGCTCTCAGCTGCTGTAAGAACGTCGCCCCCTCTTCGCCTGACGATCGCCCCCACTTCGCCTGACGATCGCCCCGTCCTCGCCCTGACGATCGCCCCGTCCTTGCCCTGACGATCGCCCCGGCCTCGCCCTGATGTTCGCCCTCTTCTCGCCCCCTTCTCGCCCTGACGATCGCCCCGTCCTCGCCCTGACGATCGCCCCGGCCTCGCCCTGATGTCCGCCCTCTCCTGGCCCTGACGATCGCCCCTTCCTCGCCCTGACGATCGCCCCGTCCTCGCCCCCTCCTCGCCCTGACGATCGCCCCGTCCTCGCCCCCTCCTCGCCCTGACGATCACCCCGTCCTCGCCCCCTCCTCGCCCTGACGATCGCCCCCTCCTCGCCCCCTCCTTGCCCTGACGATCGCCCCGTCCTCGCCCTGACGATCGCCCCCTCCTCGCCCCCTCCTCGCCCTGACGATCGCCCCGTCCTCGCCCCCTCCTCGCCCTGACGATCGCCCCGACCTGACGGTCACACCGGCAGGTCTTCACTGAACGTCGGCTGCGTTCGAAGCGTTGGAGCTGAAGCGGTGAGTCATGGGTCAACGTACCTCCGCGAGCGAACAGGACGAATATGGCTGATATTTTTAGGTGAGTGACTCACGCAGACACACATCTTTCTCTCTCTCTCTCTGTCTCTCTCTGTTTTCTCTCCACGCTCTCACTCCTCGACTCCACGTCTTAACGGAGCGCTAACGAGCTCGCTCGGGGAGGTAACCGGGTCTGATGCCGTCCTGAACACTCGTCTGACACCTCCATCACGCAGACATGTGGATGACGTGTTCAGACTGCTCATTAACCTGCAGTCAGGCTGTTTGGGATCTTTGCTGAGGTGGTCTCACCTGTAAATCTGATCTGTGGTCAGTTTTAGCAGCAAAGATTCAAACTGTTTCTGTTGATATGATGAATAACTTCATTAATAGACGTCATCTCACTATTTTAAACAAGAATCTGCAGATTAATGCTGACACTAACATTTTTATCATCCATGGATCTGTCCAAGACTGAAAAGTTCACGGTGACGTCGTCAGACGTCAAAGATCTTTAGTTTACTGTCAGAGGACGAAACAAAAAAAAACTCATGATCAAAAAGCTGCTGATTCATTTAATAATTGATAATTAATCGACTGATTGTTGCAGATCAATAATAGAAATGATGGTTTTGGTTTTGTTGTTGTTTTTCACTTCCTGATGTTTGAACTGAAATCTCATCCGCTCACATACATGTTGCCGCGGTTACCAAAAACACACACTCCGAGTACACACACACACACACACACACACACACACACACACACACACACACACACACACACACACACTAAAGCTGAGCAGCAGCTGAACCTTTGTGAACCTTCAAGGCTCTCACACACTTTGAATGTCCCCAAACTTTGAAGATGATCTGGACGCTGCCGAGCGGCGGGCAGAGGGAGGAGTCTGGATGAAGGCTGAGAGCCTCCCTGAAGGAAAGAAAGAAACACACACTGCACTTCAAAGAACAGCCGACACACCGAGGAGGAGGAGGAGGAGGAGGAGGAGGAGGAGGAGGAGGAGGAGGAGGAGGAGGAGGAGGAGGAGGGAGG
>JAFMOB010000554.1:155850-218350 GCA_018985215.1 Larimichthys polyactis
ACAACACAAGAGAGTCACACGTGTCCATGTGTTGTTATGTTCTCTTATTCCACATATAAACCAGCATGTTGGATCACAGTCATCATCTCACCATCTTCTTCTTCTTTCCACACGTGCATGTTGTGTTTGACAATCTGCTGTAAACTTGGCTCTATGAACAGAATATGATCTTCATAACTCTGATTTCATTTGTGTTTAATCATCTGAAAATAAATTCACTATGTTTTTTATTAGAATGAGACTTTTTTATCCTCTTCCACAGAGTCTGCCATGTGTCTACAGACTAAACACTGGATCCAGATTCAGAGGGACTTCAGGGGGAGCTGGGCCTTCAAAGCTGGTGACCTAAACTTACTCACCAGAAAACCCCATTAAACATGTCTTATTCTGGGTATAGATCATTAACACATAAGTTAACGTAAACTAGCAACGGCTGAGCTTGCTGGTCTACCAACTGACCCAGTAAAAACGGATCTGCAACCCATTTTAGAAACAATGTTTTAAAGTAATCTAACTACATTCACCTATCAGAGCTCGTGGTTTCATGCTGTACGAGTCATATTTGGATATTTCCATCATGACCTCTGTTTGGTTTATATCCAGGATGCAGAGTTTGAAATCATCCTACCGTGTTGGACATTACAAACTTTATTCAGCTCTCATGGGAAATCTGGATTTATCTTGTTCTCACAGTAATCTTTATAGAAAGGCCCATTGTCGCTCCTCTACACTTTATATATTCATCTACAGACTTTGAAATGATATTATAAACTTTAACAGTGTTTGACCTTTATCTGAACAGCCTGTAGAGTCAAACTTTTTAACTGTGATCATCAGTATGATTTATACCTTTGTTCTCTTATTCAAAGCTGTTTACACTGTACACATCTTTTATTCTTGACACATCACACCGTGTATACTGTTCATACTGCTTATATTTTCATCTACACTGTGAATATCTTTTTATATTTGCCATATTTATAATTTTTATCTTTTAGATTTGCCGTATTTTTCTTAGATCTCTTTAAACTTGTATATATTTTATATATTGATGTCATTGCTGTTTGCAGCAGGGGTATGAGGGAAATGCTATTTCAACTCTCTGTATGTCCTGTACATGTGACAATAAAGTTAACATTTTGTAATCTTTAATATTCAATCAAATCTAATTAGGTTCATTTTTTACAGTGTGATTACAATAAAGTAAATAAATGTTTATGTGTGTGTTTGTGATACAGTAACGTGGTGACGATGAGCCACAGTTACAAACTTAAACTGAAGTTCTTCTTAAACTACTTTAAAAGACATTTCATTTAAAAATGTAATCTAAGAAATAAAAAGCAGGGTGTGGGTAGACATCTTGTTCATCCATCTCCTCCAGCTTCAACAAGAATAACAAACATGGCAGCAGAAGCAGTCAGAACTAAGTGAGACAATATGAAATATGAAGATACATATGAAGCCTCACTCTCAGGCAGTTTGTGAGCCTCTTCACACACACAGAGGCCGAACGTGGCAGTTTGTTCCAGTCATCCAGCCTCTTCTCACACACAGAGGCCGAACGTGGCAGTTTGTTCCAGTCATCCAGCCTCTACACACACACAGAGGCCGAACGTGGCAGTTTGTTCCAGTCATCCAGCCTCTACACACACACAGAGGCCGAACGTGGCAGTTTGTTCCAGTCATCCAGCCTCTTCACACACACAGAGGCCGAACGTGGCAGTTTGTTCCAGTCATCCAGCCTCTACACACACACAGAGGCCGAACGTGGCAGTTTGTTCCAGTCATCCAGCCTCTACACACACACAGAGGCCGAACGTGGCAGTTTGTTCCAGTCATCCAGCCTCTTCACACACACAGAGGCCGAACGTGGCAGTTTGGTTCCAGTCATCCAGCCTCTACACACACACAGAGGCCGAACGTGGCAGTTTGTTCCAGTCATCCAGCCTCTACACACACACAGAGGCCGAACGTGGCAGTTTGTTCCAGTCATCCAGCCTCTACACACACACACAGAGGCCGAACGTGGCAGTTTGTTCCAGTCATCCAGCCTCTTCACACACACAGAGGCCGAACGTGGCAGTTTGTTCCAGTCATCCAGCCTCTACACACACACAGAGGCCGAACGTGGCAGTTTGTTCCAGTCATCCAGCCTCTACGCACACACAGAGGCCGAACGTGGCAGTTTGTTCCAGTCATCCAGCCTCTCCACACACACAGAGGCCGAACGTGGCAGTTTGTTCCAGTCATCCAGCCTCTCCACACACACAGAGGCCGAACGTGGCAGTTTGTTCCAGTCATCCAGCCTCTACACACACACACAGAGGCCGAACGTGGCAGTTTGTTCCAGTCATCCAGCCTCTTCTCCCCCATTTCTGTCAGCCTGACCCCCGACACCTCCTCCTTCTCCAACACCTTCTTCCCGCCCTTTAGACACAAGCTGAGCCGCTATTGGTCCGAGCTGCTTGTTCAGTGCGCGAGGGGACGAGAGGAGGCGGGAGGGGCGAGCCAATCAGGAGTTGCGAACGCGAGAGGGACAGGGCGGGGAGCCAATGAGCGTCAGAGAGGACTCAGTGAGGAGCTGTATGTGATGTGAGAGTTGATGAAGATGGCAGCAGGTAGTGTTCGGATTAATGTGGAGTCGACGCGCAGAATAAGTTCCCGCAGTTTGAAGCACAACGCACAAACACACACGGAGCCCGGTGTGTGTAAGCGGACAGCCCGGTGTGTGTGAGCGGACAGCCCGGTGTGTGTGAGCGGACAGCCCGGTGTGTGTGAGCGGACAGCCCGGTGTGTGTGAGCGGACAGCCCGGTGTGTGTGACCGAGAGCAGCACCATGGACAGCGGCAGCAGCTCCAGGGACTCACGCGGACACGGAGCCATTTATTCACGTCGGCGCTCGCGCTGCTCTCCTGTCTGTTTGTTTATACATTCACTGACAAACCTCCACCCAATCCTCCACAAACCTCCACAAACCTCCACCCTAACAGAGGCCTACATTCTGCATCAAACCTTCAAGTAAAGTTGTAGTTTGTAGTCAGCTTGCAGCGCTGACAGAAAGTAGTCCCTCCCTCCTCCACCTCCTCCTCTCCCCGCTCTCCGCCTGCCCGCTGGAACCCTCCCCCACCCGGTCAGGTCTGCTGCTACATCAGCTGCTACTTTTCATTTCACGGCTCAGCGGTGAAACTCTTCAAGTCTTTCTGTGCTGCTTTCCAAGCTGCTCCATCCCTGCTCCATCTCTGCTCCATCCCTGCTCCATCTCTGCTCCATCCCTGCTCCATCTCTGCTCCATCCCTGCTCCATCCCTGCTCCATCCCTGCTCCATCTCTGCTCCATCCGCAGACTTCAGATGTAGCTGCTGCCTCCATCTTTATTATGTGTGTGTGTTTGCAGGGCCGGAGCCAGATTCTTACAAACACTGGGGTCAGTCCCAGCCCCATCATGTATTTCTATGTTTCTGTGCATTCTTCAGTGTTTAATGACGTCATCTTACATTTTATTACACAACAACAACACAAACATCTGAATAATGTTCATGTACATGTTTACATGTACACAGCTTTAGTTTATGTCTGTTAACTGTGTCTGTACCGACAGAGCTGAGTGTAACCTCGCGTGTGTGATTCTGATTCTGACGTGTTGTTGTTCTAATGTTATTATTTCTATTTATTTTCTACTTTTCATATAGTTTTCTGTTTGTACAGACGTCAGCACAGGTTCACGTCTTAACACACTTATAGATTTCATTTATATGCAGATGTTAAATTCATTCATTTCCGTGCAAAAGTCTGTCTGTCTGTCTGTCTGTCTGTCTGTCTGTCTATAAACCTGAACACAGTGATAGTCGTATGTTCTTGTTCTTTATTAAACATCCTCCATGCATCTAAGTGTACAGTGAACTTCAAACGTCAGCACTGAGCTGGATTTAGAATAATCACATTTGTGTCATAGCATGTGACGTGAACTCAAAGGACAGTTATTTATAAATCATACAACATCAATAAGGAGCCATGAAATCCTGTAAAGGCCCCGAGACATGCTTACACATCCGTCATGAGTGTGACTTACATTTATTTAACAAGAAACAAGAAGCAGCTGTTCTTCATGTCACCTCCCATGTATCTGTGAACTCTTCACTTATTGTCTGATTCTCAGATAATGTTCAGAGATGAACAAGCAGTCTTTCTCGTCGTCGCTGAGCTCGACCTGGACCAACCAGAGTCTGAGGTTAGTGAGTCTGAATGAAGTGTTACAATGATAAACTAAGAGGAGCGTACTCTCTGATATGAAGCTCCATCTCTTCAATAATGTCAGACACAGCCTGTCTAACAGCTGCCAACTGCAGCTCTCTCAGTCAATACTGAATCAATTCAAAAAGTCAATGTTGGATCAATATGTCAAGTTTTTTGTCTTTATGAGTCACTTACCACAAAAACGTGGAAATATTTCATTTAATGTGTTCATCACTTGAATGTTTCAGCTGGTGAAGGTGGAGAGACATTAATACATAATATTGATTTATTGATACCTGACGGAGCTCGACTCAGGGTCAGCCGACGCCACGTCAATGACACCATGTGAAACTAAATTATACCAATAGATCAGTTCTGTGAGTAAAGATATAAATACATGTAACGCAGTAAAAATACCATATCTGAAATGTCGTGAAGTTTAAAGTTAGTAAATTTATTATATTTGGTTAATACCAAGAAAAAAAGATGATTTTTCTTTAAGCATAAAGTTTCAGAGACAAAAACTGTAATTTTCCATCATCAGACTTTATTTAAAGTCAAACTTCAAACATAAAGTCTGGTTTGGTTTAAATAAACCTTTAAAACTTCATGTCACAAAAATAAAGTGAACTTAGGTTTTATTTTGCTGCAGGAAGTCAAACAGAGCACACAGGAACCCTGAGTCTGCTCGGTCCATTCTTCTGTTTTCAGACATTCGTTTTCAATTATCTTCATTTAAAGTGCAGTCGCAGGAAGACATGCAGGAACTCACAGACAGATTTGATGTCAGCTGGACGTTAGTTTTATCTTATAGTCGTCCTCGGGCCAGGCCTGGACCGGCCATCTGTCAATACTGGCAGAACCCAGGGAAGCCTGGCCTGGTCCTGGATCAGCCGGGTCGTCACTCACAGGAAATGTTTAATGAGGAATATTTGGAAAACAAATAACATACAGCCGGCTGCTCCACACACACACACACACACACACACACACACACACACACACAACACACACACACACACACACACACACACACACACACACACACACACACACACACACAAACTGACAGCACTGACGTAGCAGACGTAGTGACTACATAGATTATTTATGTAAAAAGAAACAACATGAATACAGTTCAATAATAAGATGTATATCTGGACACACACACATAATAAAATCCTTTATATCTTCAGTGTTATGGGATGTTTGGGGCTTGGTGCCGTCCACAGACTTACGGCCGCTCTGTGTCTTGTAGGTAGAGGAATGCTCTGATTTCAGCTGCCAGCTTCTGACTGCACTTGGCTGACATTTCTGTCAACCGCTCATAAGCCCAAAGACACAATCCGTACAAATGTCAGAGTATCTTTTCATCAGCGCTGAAGGATCTGTTCTTGGCTTGCGCTCCGTCTGCATGGTGCGACGCCGTTTGCCAACCATCCATTTGGAAGAGCAAATAAAAACGTCAGAGCGGCACTTCAGTGATGGAGTGTGTGTGCTGATATTAGGCCACGTTTAACTGTTTGTACCACACACACTTATACTGATGCTACAAACACACAGCATGTGTCTGCCAGCAGGTACATGAAGGTTAGTTTGGAGATGAGATGTTCGTTTATCTACGAGGCTCGTGCTCTTAATTATCAGGACCAATGATGACTGTTCAAACCTGCAGCTGATCGGAGCTCGCTGCTCGCCAATGAAGATGATTTGTGAATTCTTCTTCTTCAAAATGATACATCCAGTGAAACGTTTTCTCATGATTACATTATGTTACGTTAACGTTAGATCAACTTTTCATGGTGACGGTATTTTCACGACAAAACACTGGAATAAACTATGTTATGTTATGTTCTGTAACATTATGTTGTGTTACATTATATTATGTAACGTTACATTATGTTACGTTATGTTCTGTAAAAAATACACGTTTGATGTTATTTTACGTTTCATTAACTGCTATATGAAATCAACAGTGCTAACATCCTTTTACTGTAATATTAGAAAAGTTATTCCGTATTTATTACGGTAACAGTTTGTTTTTTTACAGTGTATGTGCTTAATGAACTGTTTTCCTTCAATTAACAGCACAAAGTTAATGTTCAGTGATTAAACAGATACACAGACACATTCAGACAGGCCGTGTTCAGGATGTAGTTTAATACTCACTGTACTGTTACACTGAGTATTAAAGTGTGATACACCGTTCAGACTAATGACTCTCAGTTAATTGTTGCAGTGCTGAAGCTGTGACCCACTTCTCTCTCTGAGCTTCTTCTTCCTCTAAAAACAAGAAATCAACACAAGTTGGATTTTCCTGCGAGTCGACTTGGCTCCGGATACGAGCCGAGCGATTGTGCACAAAGAAACAGAGAGCGAGAGAAATGTATTGTTCATCTGCAAACTGTCATGCAGAGATAATGTGCTGACATAATGATGAAACATGGAGGCAGCTGTACTGAACCATCCTCGTGTTGTTTGGAGGAGAGTCTTCTTCTTCTCTCTGTAAACCAACATCAAGCAGCATGGGATCAGATTTCCACACGCTGTAAAGCACTAATTATTACATCGTTAACAATCTCCGTGTTATAACCGACATTACAGAGAAAGATTCGGCTCATAGGCAACAAACGACTGTATATTAATACAAAGCCATTAAATAAACAACAGGATTATGATTCAGTTAAATACAATACAAATGATTTCTCGATTAAACCGTTAAGATCGACTGTTCGACCTAGACTCAGACTGAAGCTCACAAGTGGAAGTGTCATAACATTACGCTGTTTCATCACGTTATGTTACATTACATCACATTACGTTATGTTATGTTACGTTATGTTTCATTACGTTACGTTACTGTATGTTAAATTACGCTACCATACGTTAAGTTACGTTATATTATGTTTCATTACGTTAAGTTTTGTTAAGTTATATTACATTACATTACGTTATGTTACGATGTGTTATGTTACGTTACGTTATCATCTGTTAGGTTAGGTCTGTATTATGTGACATTAGGTTACGTTACATTACATTATGTAATGTTATGTTACATAGGTGTTACATTTATGTTACACAACTAGAGGGGATCTTTAAGATCAGCGTTAGTTAAAATATGTATTTAAATCCAAACAAATGAAACATAAAGTCTGACGTGTTGTCTTATTGTTGTGTTACATGCTAATATTTCTGCATGACTGACACACTGAGCTTTAAATTCCTCCAAACTGTAATAAAAATCTGTTTTCTGATCCAGCGCTGACACGGCTCTTTGGCTACAAATACTCACTTGTTCTAAGTTTCGAGGATTTAATAGGAATGAATTATTAATCAGTATAATTCAATCATCTCAGTCTGATTGTTCTGAAGTCCCTTTAGTGTTTGCCAAGCCACTTCATATGAAACCAAACAGACAGTTTGTAATCAGGCGGCTTTAAAGAGTCTGACGGGCAAATTCATTTATCAGATGGATATTTCCCCAGGTGGAGGATCAGCTTCACACACTGTTACGAGCTGTGATCCGGAGCAGCGGGGAGGAAGAAGTCCCAAAAAACATGAGACGGCGTGCTGTTAGCGCCGCATCCAGCAGCGAGGCATCAAACGCATGAATCACAAACACTCACTCACTCATTCATTCACTGTGCAACCTGAGTTTGTCTCCAGGGTCATCCCAGCATGCACCGAGACATCCCCGGACATTACACCGGCGTACGAGGCGTCTGAACCTGCAGAGACTCTGACGCTCTGTCCTCACACAGGACCACATTAAACCTGCAGAGACTCTGACGCTCTGTCCTCACACAGGACCACATTAAACCTGCAGAGACTCTGACGCTCTGTCCTCACACAGGACCACATTAAACCTGCAGAGACTCTGACGCTCTGTCCTCACACAGGACCACATTAAACCTGCAGAGACTCTGACGCTCTGTCCTCACACAGGACCACATTAAACCTGCAGAGACTCTGACGCTCTGTCCTCACACAGGATCACATTAAACCTGCTAAGACTCTGACGCTCTGTCCTCACACAGGATCACATTAAACCTGCTGAGACTCTGACGCTCTGTCCTCACACAGGACCACATTAAACCTGCAGAGACTCTGACGCTCTGTCCTCACACAGGACCACATTAAACCTGCAGAGACTCTGACGCTCTGTCCTCACACAGGACCACATTAAACCTGCTGAGACTCTGACGCTCTGTCCTCACACAGGACCACATTAAACCTGCAGAGACTCTGACGCTCTGTCCTCACACAGGACCACATTAAACCTGCTGAGACTCTGACGCTCTGTCCTCACACAGGACCACATTAAACCTGCAGAGCTGCAGGCTCCGTCTGTGCAAGACGAGTGAAAACAACATTTGTGAGTGTAAAATCACTGCTCGGAAAACAAATCAAACTTTCATAGCTATGAGATATTTATATATATTTATACTGGAGAGAAACAGAAAGCTGCTCTGACTGTTGAAGCTTTGAAATCAGCAGATTGTCCAACATGAGACAGAAAACATGAACAGCTGCTCTGTTTTTATTAGAAGACAAAGACGTGGCTCCGTTAGACGAGCATGAGGTCAGAGGAGTGTAGTCCACCTGCAGCTATAATCAGTGATCGTATAATCAATCATTAATATAAAGAAACTCTAAAACTTTCAGTCCTGTTGATGCTGACAGGAGAAGGACGTAACGCTTTTTATATTTATCAGCCAAACACCAACCAGCAGCAGCTAATGTTACTGACTAGTGCAACAGCAGCCCAGCTCGGAGTCTGGCCTGTAAACCTCTAAACAAACTGAGCTAACATGAGCTAACAGCAGCTACCAAACTGAGCTAACATGAGCTAACAGCAGCTACCAAACTGAGCTAACATGAGCTAACAGACTGAGCTAACATGAGCTAACAGCAGCTAACAAACTGAGCTAACAGCAGCTAACAGACTGAGCTAACATGAGCTAACAGACTGAGCTAACATGAGCTAACATGAGCTAACAGCAGCTAACAAACTGAGCTAACATGAGCTAACAGCAGCTACCAAACTGAGCTAACATGAGCTAATAGCAGCTACCAAACTGAGCTAACATGAGCTAACAGCAGCTAACAGACTGAGCTAACAGCAGCTAACAGACTGAGCTAACATGAGCTAACAGACTGAGCTAACATGAGCTAACATGAGCTAACAGCAGCTAACAAACTGAGCTAACATGAGCTAACAGCAGCTACCAAACTGAGCTAACATGAGCTAATAGCAGCTACCAAACTGAGCTAACATGAGCTAACAGCAGCTAACAGACTGAGCCAACATGAGCTAAGAGCAGCTAACAAACTGAGCTAACAGCAGCTAACAGACTGAGCTAACATGAGCTAACAGACTGAGCTAACATGAGCTAACATGAGCTAACAGCAGCTAACAAACTGAGCTAACATGAGCTAACAGCAGCTACCAAACTGAGCTAACATGAGCTAATAGCAGCTACCAAACTGAGCTAACATGAGCTAACAGCAGCTAACAGACTGAGCCAACATGAGCTAAGAGCAGCTAACAAACTGAGCTAACATGAGCTAACAGCAGCTAACAAACTGAGCTAACAGCAGCTAACATGAGCTAACATGAGCTAACATGAGCTAACAGACTGAGCTAACATGAGCTAACAGCAGCTAACAGACTGAGCTAACATGAGCTAACAGACTGAGCTAACATGAGCTAACAGCAGCTAACAGACTGAGCTAACAGCAGCTAACAGACTGAGCTAACATGATCTAACAGCAGCTACAGCTGTCAGCAGTTTACTTCACTGTCCATCATAAACTCTGTAAATCACAGAGAGTTGAGGCGGAGCAGCCGGAGGACATCAGAGGGAAAACCAGAAAACATTTCCTCCATAAAATATGATCCAGTTTCACCAGAATCAGTGAAATAGTTGCTGCTGTGTGAGAAGAAGTATAAATAAATCACAAACATGAGGGACGGGTCACGACATCACCACAGATAAACTCTGTGTAATCAATAACATTGTTGGTGGAGATTTATCTATAATCTGATTTGACTTCACCGGGTTCAGCGGCTCCTGTTTGTTCTTTTGTAGTTTATATATATATACATACATATATATATATATATGTTTCATGTATGACAGGTTGTAGATGTGTCGTTGTGTGCAGTGCTGCTCTCAGCCACTAGAAGGCGTCAGCTCGTTTCACTGTAACATAATTAGTTTTTTAAATGTCTTCTCACCTTTTTTTTAATGGTTTCAGTATTTTGGCTCGTTAAGGACGTCGCTGGCGATCTGCTTCCTTTTAATTTGTCACTGCCCTAATTGCCGTCCACATAACCAGTCAGTTAATTCAACCTAATTACAGCCCCATTTGTTAACGACTAATTGACACGTACAGTAGATCTGTCTGTCCAACGGCCAATTAGAGACGAGATGCATGAAATAAAAGGACGGCAGCATCTTAACGATTCAATCAAATATCAGAACTAATTAGGAAGCTGAAGGCAGCTGAAACTGAGACGAGATCATTAAGAGAGGTGATGATTTTTACACAAACGGACAAATAAATCAATAAATACATAAATAACATATTTAAAACTCAAAGTACAGAGAGAACTGTTTGAAATTCAGATTAAAGAGGAAAGAAAGTGTGAAATATGAAATTAATGAATCAGTGAAAGAGCCATTAAATGTGGATGAATGAATGAACACTGAGTGTCTGTGTGTGTGTGTTACTGTGTGTGTGTGCGTGTGTGTGTGTGTGTCTGTGTGTTACTGTGTGTGTCTGTGTGTGTTACTGTGTGTGTGTGTGTGTGTTTCTGTGTGTGTGCGTGTGTGTGTGTGTGTGTCTGTGTGTGTGTGTGTCTGTGTATGTTTCTGTGTGTGTGTGTGTGTGTGTGTGTGTGTTTCTCAGTTGCGTGTCCTCGTCTCACCTCATAATAATAATCTGATGTTGAACATCTCTTCACGGCCTCTGATCAATAGCTGATCGGGTCTCTCGGGGGAGGAAGACGCCGGCTTTGATTCTGCTCTCAGCTCTGAAGTCTGGGCTCGTACAGACCGGACCCCGCTGGGCTCCGAGGGCCCGGCAGGCGGCTCCAGGTTTCAGTGGACGCCTGCTGAGAGGGGGGCCCTCCGTCCTAACACAGTGTAATTCACTGTCACAGCAGGAAGGAGCTGCCTCTGAATCTTTCCTCCTTGTTTTCAGTCTTCAGTTTTATTTCTACAGTTCCAGCATTGATTTGATGCTAAGTTAATAAACCCTGGTGATGATGATGATGATGATGATGATGATGATGATGATGATGATGATGTATCAGAGTTCATAAATGAGTTGTTTGTTTTCTGTAATCTGAGCAGAGTGACCTCTGACCTCATGATAATAACCCTGCTTTCTGTTTTAGGCCTCGACATAAAAACAGGAGAAAATAAAATGCTGGATTTGAATAAATCTCCCATGAGTCTGTGCGCTGCTTGGCCTCACATGCTGGCTGCCCTGTTCTTCTACATTATACAGCTTTTCTCTTTTTTCCCGAGCCAAGTCTTTTCCATTTTCTCCTCGCCAGCTGGTCAAGGGTCTCCTGCTGCCGCCAGGGCCCACAGCTCACTTCCTACTTTCTCCAGCACCTGTTCCTATTTGGCAAAGCCGACCGGGATCCTGAAAGCTTGGAGACGAGCCATCTGCTGCCCGGCTCTGCACCATTTTACCCCCGATCCCTCGAGTCTCTGCATGCATCCTTTCAGCTCTGAAGCAGAGCGCCGCTGAAACACAGAGTCAGAGCTGGAACCGGGCTGCTGAGCCCCAGAATCAGCTTCAGCTGAAGGGAAAGGTTCAGTCTGAGCAGGACGTTCATGTGATGATGATGAGCTGTCCGTCTTCATCTCACAGCCTGACAGTTCTTCTGACCTTCGACGGACAGCAAAGTTTAATCAACGTGTGACGGAATCATGGATCTTTAACGTGATGAAGGAAACAAACTTTAACTTTAAAAACTACAAGTTTAGAGCTAACTGAACTGAACTTATCAGAAACTGCAGTTCCTCTAACGTCCACCTGAGTCAGTCTCCAAAAGTCCCCAGTTTTAGACAGTCTGCGGGGACGTCACGGAGACTACGTCCAGGTCTTAGACAGTCTGCGGGGACGTCACGGAGACTACGTCCAGGTTTTAGACAGTCTGCGGTGACGTCACAGAGACTACGTCCAGGTTTTAGACAGTCTGCGGGGACGTCTCGGAGACTACATCCAGGTTTTAGACAGTCTGCGGGGACGTCACGGAGACTACATCCAGTTTTAGACAGTCTGCAGGGACGTCTCGGAGACTACATCCAGTTTTAGACAGTCTGCGGGGACGTCACGGAGACTACGTCCAGTTTTAGACAGTCTGCGGTGACGTCACGGAGACTACGTCCAGGTTTTAGACAGTCTGCGGGGACGTCACAGAGACTACGTCCAGGTTTTAGACAGTCTGCGGGGACGTCACAGAGACTACGTCCAGGTTTAGACAGTCTGCGGGGACGTCACAGAGACTACGTCCAGGTTTTAGACAGTCTGCGGGGACGTCACGGAGACTACGTCCAGGTTTTAGACAGTCTGCGAGGACGTCACGGAGACTACGTCCAGGTTTTAGACAGTCTGCGGGGACGTCACGGAGACTACGTCCAGTTTTAGACAGTCTGGCGGGGACGTCACAGAGACTACGTCCAGGTTTTAGACAGTCTGCGGGGACGTCACGGAGACTACGTCCAGGTTTTAGACAGTCTGCGGGGACGTCACGGAGACTACGTCCAGGTTTTAGACAGTCTGCGGGGACGTCACGGAGACTACGTCCAGGTTTTAGACAGTCTGCGCGGACGTCACGGACTACGTCCAGGTTTTAGACGTCTGCGGGATCACGGAGACTACGTCCAGTTTTAGACAGTCTGCGGGGACGTCACAGAGACTACGTCCAGGTTTTAGACAGTCTGCGGGGACGTCACGTAGGGAGACTACTTCCAGGTTTTAGACAGTCTGCGGGGACGTCACGAGACTACATCCAGTTTTAGACAGTCTGCGGGACGTCTCGAGACTACATCCAGGTTTTAGACAGTCTGCGGGGACGTCACGGACTACGTCCAGTTTTAGACAGTCTGCGGGGACGTCACGGAGACTACGTCCAGGTTTTAGACAGTCTGCGGGGACGTCACAGAGACTACGTCCAGGTTTAGACAGACTGCGGGTACGTCACGGAGACTACGTCCAGGTTTAGACAGTCTGCGGGTACGTCTCAGAGACTACGTCCAGGTTTTAGACGTCTGCGGGGACGTCACAGAGACTACGTCCAGTGTTTAGACAGTCTGCGGGGACGTCACAGAGACTACGTCCAGGTTAGACAGTCTGCGGGGACATCTCAGAGACTACGTCCAGGTTTTAGACAGTCTGCGGGAACGTCTCAGAGACTACGTCCAGGTTTTAGACAGTCTGCGGGGACGTCACGGAGACTACGTCCAGGTTTTAGACAGTCTGCGGGACGTCACTCAGAGACTACGTCCAGGTTTTAGACAGTCTGCGGGACGTCACAGAGACTACGTCCAGGTTTTAGACAGTCTGCGGGGACGTCACGGAGACTACGTCCAGGTTTTAGACAGTCTGCGAGGACGTCACGAGACTACGTCCAGGTTTTAGACAGTCTGCGGGACGTCACGGAGACTACGTCCAGGTTTTAGACAGTCTGCGGGGACGTCACAGAGACTACGTCCAGGTTTTAGACAGTCTGCGGGGACGTCACGAGACTACGTCCAGGTTTTAGACAGTCTGCGAGGACGTCACGGAGATAACTACGTCCAGGTTTTAGACAGTCTGCGGGACGTCACGGAGACTACGTCCAGGTTTTAGACAGTCTGCGGGGACGTCACGAGACACGTCCAGGTTTTAGACAGTCTGCGGGACGTCACGGAGACTACGTCCAGGTTTTAGACAGTCTGCGGGACGTCACGAGACTACGTCCAGTTTTAGACAGTCTCGGGGACGTCACGAGACTACGTCCAGGTTTTAGACAGTCTGCGGGGACGTCACAAGACTACGTCCAGGTTTTAGACAGACTGCGGGACGTCACGGAGACTACGTCCAGGTTTTAGACAGGCTCGGGGACGTCACGGAGACTACGTCCAGTTTTAGACAGTCTGCGGGACGTCACAGAGACTAGTCCAGTTTTTAGACAGTCTGCGGGACGTCACGGAGAATACGTCCAGGTTTTAGACAGTCTGCGGGGACGTCACGAGACTACGTCCAGGTTTTAGACAGTCTGGGGGACGTCACGGAGACTACGTCCAGGTTTTAGACAGTCTGCGGGGACGTCACAGAGACTACGTCCAGGTTTTAGACAGTCTGCGGGGACGTCACGGAGACTACGTCCAGGTTTTAGACAGTCTGCGGGGACGTCACAGAGACTACGTCCAGGTTTTAGACAGTCTGCGGGGACGTCTCGGACTACGTCCAGGTTTTAGACAGTCTGCGGGGACGTCACAGAGACTACGTCCAGGTTTTAGACAGTCTGCGGGGACGTCACAGAGACTACGTCCAGGTTTTAGACAGTCTGCGGGGACGCTCAGAGACTACGTCCAGGTTTTAGACAGTCTGCGGGGACGTCACAGAGACTACGTCCAGGTTTTAGACAGTCTGCGGGGACGTCACGGAGACTACGTCCAGGTTTTAGACCATCTGCGGGGACGTCTCAGAGACTACGTCCAGGTTTTAGACAGTCTGCGGGGACGTCACGGAGACTACGTCCAGGTTTTAGACAGTCTGCGGGGACGTCTCAGAGACTACGTCCAGGTTTTAGACAGTCTGCGGGGACGTCACAGAGACTACGTCCAGGTTTTAGACAGTCTTGATTAATTATATATTATTTATTAGTCTGTTTGCTCACAGTATTTCTCCTCTCTAAAATTGGTAGACGTTTTTGTAGTTCGTTCTTACATTAATGGACTACAACTCCCACTCCTACTTGGCGGTAAAGGGAAGGGGGGGGGGCATGAGCAGTGTTTGCTGCGCATGCGCAAAAAGGTGGGGCGCGGGAACCCATGCGGATATACCGCGATGTAAAATGGCGGCGTGAGAGAAGCTCGTTCAAAACACAGCGGTTACTGTTAGCACCTGTTAGCCCTGTAGCAACCTGTTAGCACCTGTTTAGCTTCCTGTCACCTGTACCTACCTGAGACTACCTGAGCTGACGTCAGCGGAGCGGGCTGCGGCGCGTGGAGCTGTCTGAGGTCCAGTAAAGGTTCGTTAGCTTCCTCACTGTGTGTTCTTACGGCGTTAGCGGCTAACGTTAGCCTGTGACGTGCGGCCCGCCGTTAGCCGTTAACGGCGGGCCGCACGTCACAGCCGGTTAACCGGTAATCTGACCGACGGTCGGTGATCCCGTCTGTGACGTCTGTTAGCTGCTAACAAGAGCTAACAGATCAATAATCAATAAGAGCCTGAAGGCAGCTGCTGCGTTCACGGACACCTCACAAAATGAAGATCACATGCTGCGTTCACGGACACCTCACAAACATGAAGATCACATGCTGCGTTCACGGACACCTCATAAACATGAAGATCAGCTGCTGCGTTCACGGACACCTCACAAACATGAAGATCAGATGCTGCGTTCACGGACACCTCAAAACATTAAGATCAGATGCTGCGTTCACGGACACCTCACAAACATGAAGATCAGCTGCTGCGTTCAGGGACACCTCACAAACATGAAGATCAGCTGCTGCGTTCACGGCACCTCACAAACATGAAGATCAGCTGCTGCGTTCACGGACACCTCACAAACATGAAGATCAGCTGCTGCGTTCACGACACCTCACAAACATGAAGATCAGATGCTGCGTTCACGGACACCTCCGTCACAAACATGAAGATCAGCTGCTGCGTTCACGGACACCTCCGTCACAAACATGAAGATCAGCTGCTGCGTTCACGGACACCTCATAAACATGAAGATCAGATGCTGCGTTCACGGACACCTCACAAACATGAAGATCAGATGCTGCGTTCACGGACACATCACAAACACGAAGATCAGATGCTGCGTTCACGGACACCTCACAAACATGAAGATCAGATGCTGCGTTCACGGACACCTCCGTCACAAACACGAGCCGGTGTTAATGAGTTAGACTGAACATCTTTAATGAATCAATGCAGCATTAACTGTTTAATTATTCATTGTTTATTTAATAATAATCACTGACAGGATGTTGAACTTTAACATTTCTCTGTGAAATAAATAAAACAGACTTTCAGAGTCGGTGGGATGGCGAAGAGGATCGCGGACAAAGAGCTGACGGACAGGAACTGGGACCAGGAGGACGAGGGAGAGGAGGTGAGACAGAGATTGTGATGATGATGATGATGATGATGATGGTGATGATGATGACCATGACATATGACCTCTGTCCTTCAGGCTGGGACGTTCTCCGTGGCGAGTGAAGATGTTTTGAAGAATCGAGCGATAAAGAAAGCCAAACGCAGAAACGTCGGCTCCGAGGTGAAGCTCGTCTGTCAGGACGATTTAGAGCGACGTGATTGGTCTGTCTGTGTGATGCTGATGTCTGGATGTTTCCATGGTTACAGGGCGAGAGCAGCAGCTCCTTCAAAGGTTTTAAAGGTTTTTCTTTGAGCGGGGCGGCGAGCGGCGGCTCGGCTCCGACGGCGTTCTCCGGTTTTCGGGAACGGCGGCGGATTTAAAGGCCTCGGCGGTCTGACCAACGGGAACAGCATCGCTCCGTCATTCGGAGGATTCTCGTCTCCGGCTGCTCCACCCACCGCTACGTCCTCCACCGCTGCACCATCCACCGCTACACCCGGTGAGGACACGAACTAATGTGGACAGAGGCAGAGGAGCTGCCTCCTCGTTTCCTCCTCTGCCTCCTCGTTTCCTCCTCTCTGCCTCCTCGTTTCCTCCTCCTCTGCCTCCTCGTTTCCTCCTCTGCCTCCTCGTTTCCTCCTCCTCTGCCTCCTCGTTTCCTCCTCTGCCTCCTCCTCTGTCTCCTCGTTTCCTCTCCTCTGCCTCCTCGTTTCCTCCTCTGCCTCCTCGTTCTCCTCCTCTGCCTCCTCGTTTCCTCCTCCTCTGCCTCCTCGTTTCCTCCTCCTCTGCCTCCTCGTTTCCTCCTCTGCCTCCTCGTTTCCTCCTCTGCCTCCTCGTTTCCTCCTCTCTGCCTCCTGTTTCCTCTGCTGTTCCTCCCTCTTTTCCTCCTCCTCTCCCTGTGTTTCCCCTCCTCTGCCTCCTCGTTTCCTCCTCCTCTGCTCCTCGTTTCCTCCTCTGCTCCCGTTCCTCCTCCTCCTCGCCTCCTCTTTCCCTCCTCTGCCTCCTCGTTTCCTCCTCTGCTGCCCCCTTGTTTCCGCCTCTCCTCTTCTCGTTTCCTCCTCGTGTTCTCCTCTGCCTCCTTGTGTTTCCTCCTCGGTTCGGCTCCTCGTGCCTCCTGCCTCCTTGTTTCCTCCTCTTCGTCACTAACGTGCCTCTCCTTGTCATCAGGTCTAACGTTTAATTGGCCCAGCCTCCTCCCAAGCCCTCCGTGTTGACATCACGGCGAGCAGACCAATGCTCGGCAGCGGACCCCGGCTCAGAGCTCGGGCTGCAGCTCCGGTGCCGGCAGTAACCGGGAGTACAGCCGCCAGCTGACGGCGCTGAACTGCTCGGTGAGGGACTGGATCACCAAACACGTCAACGACAACCCGCTCTGCGACCTCAACCCCATCTTCAGGGATTATGAGCGCCACCTGGCCTCCATCGAGCGCCAGTACGGAGCCGGCTCTGCTGACGGAGGCTCTGAGGAGAAGAAGCTGCCATCCACAGCTGCTGCTCCTGCCGCCTCCTCCTCCTCCTCCTCCTCTGGCAGCAGGAGCAGCTCCGCAGCTCCGGCTTCTTTATTCTCCTTCGGTAAAAACACGACAGAAGACTCGACCCGGGACAAAAGCTCCGGCGCTCCCATCGGTGCCGGCGTCACGTTTAACTTCGGTCAGAAGGTGGACAGCTCGGTGCTCGGCTCCTTGGGCTCCAAGTCGACTCCTCCCAGCTTCTCCTTCTCCTCCAGCGCCTCCTCCAGTCAGACTCTGTTCGGAGCTCCTGGAGCAGCTGCAGCGCTGAGCTTCAGCGGGAGCAAGAGCGAGGACGCCCGACCTGCAGGTACGAACTGACGAGTTTCCATTAATCAGCTGATCGTTTAATTAGTTAATGACAGAAAACAGGAAGTCCTTAAGAGATTTAAAACAATAAAAGACCAAACTCTTATTTTGTTGGTGTGTAAATATTAAATAATTAAATAATCTGGATTAATGATTTAAAACAAAATCAAGTTTTTGTTTTGTTTTTACATAAATCTTTAATTGATTAAAATAATTCCAGGTAAAATCTGAATGTGTGCGGCGTTTCCATTTAATATTCAGTCGTTAATCACTTTGATCTTTTAATTAACGAGTGTCTGAAAACAGGCGAGTCATGTGACCCCGTCAGCTGATCGTCTCAAACTTTGTTTTGTAGACGAGAACGGAGACGAGGAGTCGGAGGAGCCGCCCAGACCCGAGATCAGAGAAGTGAAGGAGGACGACGCCTTCTACTCCAAGAAGTACGTCACGGCAACGTCACGGCAACGTCACGGCAACGTTACAGCAACGTCACGGCAACGTTTCTCTAATGTCATCAACTTTATTCACCTGAAACTTTAATGTGTGTGTCTCTCTCAGGTGTAAGCTCTTCTATAAGAAGGACTCTGAGTTTAAGGAGAAAGGAGTCGGCACGCTTCACCTCAAACAGATACGGACGACGGGAAAACTCAGATGATCATCCGAGCCGACACGAACCTGGGTAACCTCAGACTAACCTCAGACTAACCTCAGACTAACCTCAGACTAACATAACGAGCACACTGAGAAACAAAAATAAATTTAAATTCTGAATATTTTCATTTAATAAACAAACAACTGTTTCCTGTTGGAGTCAGCTGATCTGTGATCACACAGCGCCCCCTGCTGTTCAGACAGTAGAACTGACCTCTCCTCCATCTCTCTCCTCTCCACCACCTCTCTCCTCCTCCTCCACCTCTCTCCTCCTCCTCCTCTCTCCTCCTCCATCTCTCTCCTCTCCTCCTCCATCTCTCTCCTCTCCTCCTCCATCTCTCTCCTCTCCTCCTCCATCTCTCTCCTCTCCTCCTCCATCTCTCTCCTCCTCCTCAGGAAACATCCTGCTGAACATCATGGTGCAGTCGTCCATGCCGTGCTCTCGGGTGGGGAAGAACAACGTGATGGTGGTGTGCGTCCCCAACCCGGCCGTGGACGACAAGAACCCGAGCAGTCCGGTGCCGCTGCTGATCCGGGTGAAGACGGCCGAGGACGCCGACGAGCTCCACAAGACGCTGGAGGAGAAGAAAGGCTGAGGCCGGCGAGCCGTCAGCACCTCCAGACTCTCCGACCTCATCACAGCAGTTTACTCCACCCACACCGCCCACACCGCCCTGTGCGTCTCCTCCGCCCCTCTCCATGAATCGGTCGTCATACTGTGAAACTTTTTGTTTTTAATCGACATCAGAAGCAGCTCGTCGTCGTCATGGCTACATTCCTCCGGCTCGACGCGGCTGCTGTTTTAACGACGTCGTGTCACTACCTGTTTTAATTTGGTCGTCAGTGAGCGTGATGATGATGATGATGATGATGATGATGATGATGATGAATGATGTCACTGTGTTTGGAAGGCTCCAGATAAAATCAGCGATTTGGTTTTACAAATTAAATCTTCAGTAACAGTTAATGTTTTAAAGTCCAGGACGTGGAGTGTCTGCTGAGTTTCTTTATTTATTGTCTGCAGGACGATTTGTACTGACCCGACCCGGCGTGAATGTTCCCCTGATCACGTGACAGACCAGCTGTTCGTTTGTTTTCCAAGTGTCCTTTGTGTGGCCTCGGTCGCCTGCTCGATGAGGCATGCTGTCATCGTCTGAACATTTGTAAAGACGTTTATTGGAATAAAAGGAAACCAAGCAGCCTCGTGTCCGATTCTTCACTGATTGATCTGAACATGAAGCTTCAATTAAAATCAAACAAACAATGATTGTTTTTACTGTGACGTCACGTTTGACTGAAACTTTTATTTTCATGTTAAAGGTTCGTTTAAACTTTACAAATGTGACAGTTAGTGCAGTCACAGGAATATAAAATAACCAACAATGTTTAATCAGATGAAATTAGCAGCAGTTCATTAAATTAAATGAGTTCCAGTCTCAGGTAAAGTTTGTCCAGGTGGTGGCGCCGTCACTGAATAAACACACACAGGCTGATTTTTCTGCTAACGTGTATTTGAATAAATAACTGAACACACAGGTCGACACTACGTAACAAGTCTGATGGCAACATGCACGTGAGGTGAGTCCGTGTACAAAAGCCGTGACGAGAACAGAACGTTCATTAAACGTTTCAAAAAGGTTCTAAAAGCGTTTTACAGTGCAAACAGTCGTCCTCAGTTAAAGCCGTTTGATCGATCAGCGAGGATACATTCAGCCTCGAACACTGAAGAGTCAACACGACACAAACACTGACAGACTTTGATCCACGATGGCTTCAGTGAAATCAAAAACAGATCGACTGTGATCAAACTTCGTGAAAAGATTCTCACATAATCAAAGTTTCAGAAATTAAACGATTTTTTCAGATTTGCCAAATTTAAAAAAGATTAAATCAAAATTAATTCATTGTGTAACTAAACCAGTTTAAATACTTTATCCAAAGTACGTTGGAATTATTTAGACACGAAGCTTCAACAATTTGAGAATTAAGTCGCAGTTTCACGATAAAAAGTTGTAATATTATAATAAGTTATATTAGAACTTTAATGTGGAGTGAAAGTCTAAACTGAACTTACACCTGAGCCCCAGGTGACCTTAACGAGCCACAGGTGACCCTGACGAGCCACAGGTGACCCTGACGAGCCACAGGTGACCTGAACGAGCCACAGGTGACCCTGACGAGCCACAGGTGACCCTGACGAGCCACAGGTGACCCTGACGAGCCACAGGTGACCTTAACGAGCCACAGGTGACCCTGACGAGCCACAGGTGACCTGAACGAGCCACAGGTGACCTTAACGAGCCACAGGTGACCCTAACGAGCCACAGGTGACCCTGACGAGCCACATGTGACCTGAACGAGCCACAGGTGACCTTAACGAGCCACAGGTGACCCTAACGAGCCACAGGTGACCCTGACGAGCCACAGGTGACCCTGACGAGCCACAGGTGACCTTGACGAGCCACAGGTGACCTTAACGAGCCACAGGTGACCCTGACGAGCCACAGGTGACCCTGACGAGCCACAGGTGACCTTGACGAGCCGATCAATATTTGTGGGTTAAAGTTTGTTTTTGTCTCAGACACGTTCAGATTTTTATTCTGAGTGTGATAATGTGAAAATGACAAAAACACAGAAATGTCACATCGAAACGTTTCCAACAATCATCGACTGCTCGGTCTGATGAACTCTAATAATTCAGGTTTCACGTGTCTGTGACGTTTGAGTTCGTTTGTTTTCTCCTCGATGTGAAAGTTTCCTGTTAAGACTCGATTCATGAAGCGTTTCTCACGTGAAGAAGAAGAATCATCTTGAAGTGAACAAACATTAAAGTCACGCAGAGTTTAAGGCTTCAGGAGCAAAGAGGAGGAAACCAGACAAACACCGTCCAACCAGCGAGGTCACTTCCTGTTCCTGCAGAGATTTCCCTTTAATCGTCGTCACGCCAACACTTTGTTTTTTTTTCAAGTCACTTCCAGTTTGTGAGTCGCAGTTTTTTCAATAAAAGACGTAAAAAGTTGAAGCTGGAATATTGTGATCGTTTGTTTTTAACGTGGAGGTGAAGAGTCGACCAATCAAACACGACGACGATCCACTGAGGTCGACGACAGTTCGTGTTCGAAATCCAAAGAAAGTGAAAAACTTGAAATAAAAACGTTTTGGCTGTTACTAACAGAAGAAGAAGAAGAAGAAGAAGAAGAAGAAGAGTCTTTAACGAGCTGATTCAGACTAACGAGCTGTCAGAGCGTTTCTCTGTTTACATTTATTAACTTCAGTTTTCTTCTCGGCGTTCTTTGACCTCCTGTTGAGTCAGATTTTAAACTCAGTTCAAACTGAAGCGTTGACTCGTGTTTGGTTTATAAATCCATAAAAAGGAAACTTTGAGTCTTCAAACAGCTGCTGACAGATTCTCGTGTGCTTCTCTTCCTGAACCTTTGGAACAAATGAACCAAAGTTATGACGAGTAATTAAGAAAAACAAGTGTTAATGAATAAAAAGAAGTGGAGCGGCTGGTTGGTGATGTCACGTCTGCTGTCAGGAGTGAATCCGGCGTTTACGACCACCTGTCACGTGGTCGTAGACATTTTAAAAACAGAACCGTGTCGGGTCAGTCGAGGCGTCTCAGTAAAGCAGCAGGATATTTACAACAAAACGCACAGTCTTCACTTCCTGGTCAGAGTTCAGCCAGTGCCTTTTCACACCGAGGTCATGTGATCCCGTCGCCGGGCCCCGTTTCCGTGGAGACGACCTCGGACGCAGCGGGAACTGAAAAGAAGAAGAGGCACTTCTCGATTGGCTGGTTGGTTTGGCGTCTCCTCCGACTGGTCTCAGGGTGGGTGGTGGTCTCGGTGTGGACACCGGGGGGCGCTGCTGTCGTCTCAGGGGCCTGATGCAGGAGGCACTTGGTAGTGATGCTGATCCAGCTCTGCTATGTCATCAGGATGGGCTTCTGCCTCACCTCCAGGATGTCTGACAGAGGAACACAGGCCACGTCGACAGAACCTCCGTTAAACCATGCAGTAATTAACTACTTAACTAATTAACGACCAATGAATGACCCGCGTGACCTCTGACCTGTGGTGATGCGGTGCAGCGGCAGGGTGACGTAGGTCAGGTGCGAGTAGAGCAGGAAGTAATCCTCGGTCCGGTTGAGTTTGAGCCAGGAGCCGACCAGCGAGCGTCCGGTACCGGACAGCGAGCGAGAGCGGAGGTTGGTGGCGGTGTGAAGGTCTGAAACAGAAGACAGAAGACAGACAGACAGACAGAGAGACAGAGAGACAGAGAGACAGCTTCATCAAACAGTCAGACTGGTCCATGTCCATGTCCTGTCCATGTCCGGTCCATGTCCAGTCCGTACCTTCGTCTTCCTCCTCCCTGAAGAACTCCTCGCTGTCGTTGGCGGAGTGAGACTTCTTCATCTCTGCGTTTCGGTTTCGGGGAACTTTCCGCCTCAGAGATGGCGAGAAGAACGAGGGACGGTTTCTCTCTGGAGTCGGTGGCGTGCTGAAGGACGTCACCTGGAAGAAGACGATTACTTTATTCAGGTCAAAGTACCTGTTTGAAGACGCCTCGTCTCTCATCAGAGAGGCTTCAGTTCTGACTGACTGCTGTGAGCGTTCTATCTTTCTATCACTGCACCCAGGTTACCGTGTGTGTGTGTGTGTGTGTGTGTGTGTGTGTGTGTGTGTGTGTGTGTGTGTGTGTGTGTGTGTGTGTGTGTGTGTTTGTTTTCCTCACCCTCTCGTGCAGAGGTGACACCTGGTCCTCCTCGGTGCCGCAGGGCGAGGTGTCACCTGTCGGCACCCTGCTGACGGCCATCTCAGCGTGACCTTTGCCCTGCGGACCCTTCATCCTCACAAACTCCATGTTGTTGTACTTGTAGAAACCAAACGACATCCGCTGGGCCATCTTAGCAGCGACGCTCACCTGCAGAGAACAAGCACAGACCCTCAGCTGACTCGCTGGGTTTCCATCTGAATGTTTGCAGTCTGAGCTTGTTGCCTTCGTGTGAACAGCCGTGAGCGTTTGGCACAGAGGCTGCACTTTCTCACCCGGTTGTCGTAGACCTTCTTGAGGGCCTCGTAGCGGATCGAGCCCTGGAAGATGACTCCCTGGAAGGTGTTGCTCTTGTCGCTGGCCACCAGCTCCACACAGACCATCTCCCCCTCGCCCACCGTCATGTCACTGAACACCTACACACAGAATGGACAAGAATACGTTACTGCACCTGCAGAGAGCTTCATGTCTGTATCATTCACCTCTGTGTGTCTGTCTGCTTCAGCTGCTTCAGGCAGAAGATCGTTCATCGATTCCTTCCAGGAGAGAAATCTGAGTCTCCAGTCGACCCAGAAAACGAGGCGTTAACACCGCAGCTTGTTTTTTGAAAACACATGGAGTCACACTTCTTTAACCTGCAGCACCGAGCGGACTGAGACCTCCAGCATCTTTACACCACTCCACACTGTGGTGTTAAAGGAAGACGTAGTAAGACGACACGTGCTCAGACTACGTCACCTCCTCAAAGTTGTCGATCATGAAGAAGATGTTGGGGTAGCTCATCTTGGACTCCTCTCCTTTGCTGTCCATGGCGTGTTTGCTGGGAGACGCAAACACTTCCTGTGAACATCACGGACAGAATGAATACAGGACGGAGCTGATCAGAGCTGCTCTGGAGTCAAGACAGAGGTGGAGGTGAGTCTGACTTTCCTACCTGACATTTCTTCTTGTGGATGTGGATGTCTCCTGCGTCTGAGCGCGTGCAGACGGCACACGTCACCACGTAGTCCAGCTGGAAGGTAGAAGAGTTTTCAGGTTAGTGTGAAGATAGAACAACATCTGCATACAAAGATAATTCCTCTTCACCAGTGTTTACATCTGTTCATCATATCATTTTTATAAAAAGAAGAACCAGTGTGATCACTTCATCCTTTCCTTTCGAGCATCAATGAGAATCTAAAACTCTGAATGCTGAAGTCTCTCTAGAGTCGATCGTTCTGTAGAAACTCGCGTGGTCGAAGGATTTTAGTGTCAGACGTTTTATCACGAGGATGACTGAGCGGCTTTGGTCGCCTCATGAGGTGAGAAAAATATCTAACTCTGACGAATGGATCAAAATGAAGTTTGACGTGTGCACTCTCTGATTATTCGATACGATCACATACGAACATGAGTTCAAGTTAAAGCTCCAGTCCTGAGCGTCGCTCACCTTCTGCAGGATGAGGTTCAGGTAGACGCTCTCCTCCCAGTCGATGTCTGGGTCACCGAGGCCCGGCAGCTTCTTGGAGTCTCTCCTGTAAACCTCCACCTCCACCTGAAAACAGACACACTTCATCAGAACATCATTAACGTGACGAGGTGTGTTACTATGGCAACAACAGGAGGAGTGTGTGAGCCGTCTAACAGAGAGGTCAGAGTTCATAACGAGGAAATAACTAAATATCTTTCTAACCCAGAAAGACAAACAACATGTTTGTAGATGATCTCGTGTGTTCAGACTCACCTGGACACACCTGTGATAGAACGACACATCGTCACGTTGACGTGTCAAAATAAAAGCTGAAGTTATGAAATAACAGCAAACACACTCGCTCAACTCAAACAAAGAGTTGTCCAATGACGTGAAGGCTTCCTGTGATCACGTGATCACGTTGGTTACGTGGCGCTCGGAACAATGTGAACTCTGTAACGACGATGTGAGGACGCTGATTCAGCGCTTTTATTTTCTTCACTTCCTGTTTTCAACAAACTGTAACGAGGATGTTTGTGGTGTTTTACACACACACACACACACACACACACACACACACACACACACACACACACACACACACACACACACACACACACACACACATTCACAGTGTAACCATGGAAACCATTCCTGTCGTGTGGAGACCTCGTAACTCCGCGCTGACACGATCAGGTGTGCTGCCTGTGCTCGACCTGCGACGCCGTCTGAATCAGGAAACCTGGAATAAATCACAGCTCGTCACCTTTTTGCCCTCGGTGTTGTCGGCGCTGACGTAGGCGAGTTTCCTGCGGACGTAGAACAGCATGTCGTCCTGCCGAGGAGCCCACTTCTCCATGAAGTACGTGGAGAACATCCAGGTCCAGAACACGATGCGGTCATCCTTAAAACAACCTGCAAAAACACACAAACAAACAGGAAGTGTCAGCCACAGAAGAGCTGCTAAATGATGCTTTTATTTTGAAAAATGACCGGACATCATAAAGGAAGCGTGGTCCACCTGCCCTCCATCACCTCGGGGGTGGAGGACGGAGGGGGTCTCTGCTACCTTTCTACAGGCCGAGGTACCTGCCTGCCGCCCGGCAACTGTTGCCAGGCAACCGGGCAGAGGATGACATGGCATTTAGTTGAACTTCCTGTTAGAGCGGCTGCTTCCCTCAGGCCTGGAGAGCTCGTTTGATCTCCTGTTTGAAGCTTCAAGAGCCTGAAATCCTGTTTACCCTTCATCACACTTCTTCATCGTTAGCTGAACTCCGTCAGCATTAATTAACTCTGTCAGGCTTCACTTCATGACGAGCTGGAGGAAGTTCATGTTCAGGTGTATTCGGTTGAAGAAGGTGTGAACAGAGTGGAGACGATCAGCTGTGTGATGTGAACGTTGTGTTGGCATTTCATTTCATTTCACAGCACAAAGTGGATTATGTTGATTTAACGTTGGGCATCAGGATTAACCTCGTTTGCTTTGATCGCCTCAGACTTTCATTTCATTTAAACACCTGAGCTGAAACAGAAGAAGGTCGACCTGATCCAGAGCTCCTTCAGTAGAAACACAGAAGTCCAGGAGTCTCATGGCGTCAGCCTTGAGAAACTAAGCAAGTCCAGTTACCTGTGACAACCTTCAGCAGACACTGTGACCTGCACGGCTGAGAAACTGCTGAGACAACTTGGGCAACCTGACTGACATCAAGTGGAACTTTGGAGATTCTGGTGGGACCAGGTAAGAAGCCCACGATGAGGTGACACAACATTTCTGAGGTCTGAGCTTCAATGTCCAGCTAACGAAGTATCTGTAATGAGATGCTATGGTAGAATGTGAGTAACAACTCGACAGCTCTGTGTTCAGGCCGACAGCCAACCGAAGCTTTGGCTGTAGGTCGGACACGACCTCTGGCCTCCGTCCAGTCAGACTTGGCATGAAGGATGTTCTTCCCCGACAGAGGTGAGTCAGTGAACACAACCTTCTGGCAAACAGAGCAGGACAAGCTTCAAGAAAGCTGCAGCTGTCACTGAACGTCACATCTGAACAGCAACAGGAAACACCGTCCGAGACAGAAGAAGAACTCAACTGAAGGCCCTCGTAGTTTCTAGACAGCTTGGACCTTGATTGTTGTCCTCAGACATCAGTGTCCGTTATGACCTGTACCCACTGGTAGGATGCTAACTGCTCATCGTACCATCGCTCTCAGATGTTGAAGTACTCGTTTGGTCTGGAAAGTTTCTTTTGAAAATCAGTTGACAACTTTCATATTCGGCTGTCCTGCACATCATAAAAGTCTGTTTACAGCTGCGTATCCCATTTTAAAAATACATCAACTGTGTTACGAAGCCCGGCGCATCACTCCAAAATCTATCTCTGCTGGCAGCGAGGAGAAATATCATGAGCCACGGTCGAGCTGTTGTATTTTTCATTACTGTTATATAATACATGGTGGGAGCGTACTGACACTCTGTCAAAGCTCCAGTGACCTGGATGAAAGGATGAACAAAAGGATGGATGGATGGATGGATGGACAGAAACATTCAGTACTGACTGAACAACTCAGGTTTAAATTCCTCAAGAGTTACAGTTAGAAATATGAGACTGAAACAGGAAGTTGCTCCAGAATCTACCAGCTAAAGAATCCTTCAAATATTAAAGCTTCACTAGAACCTCCTTAATGACCAACAACCTCCAAAGAGAACTCCTAAAAAAGGACCACAAGAACCACCTAAAGATCCGTAAATCCTCCTCAATAACCAATATAACTTCTTAAAGAACCACAACAACCTTCTCGATGACCACAAAGCAAACTATAAACATCCACATAACCACTATAACCACCCATAGGTCCCATTGAATCACCTCACTGACCCTGACCTCCCAAATTAGCACCAGAACCTCCTATAGGGGCACTAGAACTCATTCAATGATCAGTAGAACAACAAAAGGACCTCTAGACTCTCCTGTAGGACCCTGGAAACCTCCTCGGTGAACACCAGAACCCATACAGGACCACTAGAGCTGTCTAAAGGAACCAGATCAATGACCACAAGAACCAAACCATGCTTCCCAACCTGGCAGTTGGGTTAGACTCCCTCTTGATATTAAAATAAGAGATGAGATGATCTTTAAATGACTCATTAGTCCCACCTCCACGTTCAGGCTACTTTATTTGAACTTGAAATGACCTGTTAGGTCTCAGCTCTGTGGTCAGCTTGTGTTTTATATAAAGAGGTTCTGCTATAGAGGGACTGTAAACCATGTGACTTTGTGTCACCTCCGTCATGTGTTCAGGTCGAATGAATTACTGCGTCATGTGATGCTGCATCTCCTGTGTGAAGTGGTGGAGCTGATGACACGCAGCAGGTTGAACAAAGAGTCTCCACACAGGAACCTGCAGCTGGTTGACGCGGCGTGACGTGATTTTAATTCATGTTGGTGTCTTCAACAGACACCTCTAAAACACACCCAACCAGGTCCAAGGACCGATCCAGGTCCAAGGACAGATCCAGGTCCAAGCTTTAAAAGGTGGATTTCAAGAAATTGTCTCAAAATCTCTTAGTCAGAACAATCTATCAAAATCTAAAGTAACTTTGAAGTCAGTCAGTAAACTCAGAATATGGAGGAAATGTTTTCTGGTTGTGAAGGTGAAGAGCTGGTGTCGTGCCAGAACAGGAGCTGGGTGCTCAGCAGCATGTATGGACATTGCTGCCATGTCTTCTGTTGTTGCAAAGAAGAGGAAGTAAGTGACGCAACCAGAGCAGCTTGTTGTTGTGATCGGAAACATTTCCAAAGTGCTCGGTCAGCTTCGGCTTCTCCTCAAACACACAGTACAATGTAAACAGATGGAAGACCCCCCGCTGTGCTCTCCGTCTGTCTGCAGGTCCTGCAGCCGTATACCACAACACATATGTGCATAGAGACGATGACAGAGAAACGTGTTCGTGTTTCATTTGAAACATTCAGCAGGTTTGGAATCATTTGTGTGTCGGTGAGTCACAGACTATTTTTACAGTAACTCGGCCACGTCGTTCAGATCTCCATCCATCGATCTGTGAACAAAGAGCTGCTCCACATTAAAGCTCACGTCGGTGTATTTATAGCAGGCGGAGGAGCCCTATTTCACCGTGGAGGGATACGCTGGTGTGTCGGGAGGTAACGAAACCTGAATCCATGTTCATGTGTCACTTCCTGTCTGAGCTGCTGTTTCACAGTTAGCTCAGCTCTTTGAATTCATTCATTACGTTTCACATTCTGTGGAATCACAACAACTTCTCTCTCATTTTCCATGACTGGAAAATTAGTCAACTGTTTTCCAGGTTTTCCAGGACACATGGGAACCCTGGAAATGGATTGTTCCCTGTTGATATGAGACAGTTCTGGAGCCGCTTGGTTCTGACATGGATCTGAACCTTCTGATAATAAATGAAAGAACATGAAGTGACTCGCTGGGTCGAACGTGATGAACCTGCTCGGCAGGATTTTTGGTTTTTGGTTGTTGATGCTCATCCAACTTCCTGATTTCAGTCTCACAACAACAGATTTTGGTTTCTGTCGTGACACAAACCTGCACAGATACATCAGGCCGCTTGGACCAGAGACGATGACACGCTGACTGACAGATAAACAGAAACCCTGAGTCCTGACAGGATGAACGAACCTACCAAAATAAGAGTGGAGCTGTGATAAAGCAGCATATCACTGAGTCACTGTTGATGCTGTCAGACCTGAGTCACACTCAGCAGAGGACCATCCAAGGGCACCGACTACAGACTGTGAATAAAGAAACATCAGCTGCAGGACGGCCCGTGACCCGAAACACTGAACAGAACCGGCTCAAACACGAGAAGCTCTCCTGCATGTGGGCGCCATCACGAATCATCTCATCACGTCTCTGAACCAACATGGACGAAAACGTCTTTCTGCCTCATCACTTGGTTTTTGTTTGTTGAAATCAAGAAACCTGCAGTTCCTCTAACGTCCACCAGAGGCTGGCTCCAGAAGTGAGTCAGTCTCCATAAGTCCCCATGTTCAAATGTCCAACTTCACAGCAGAAATAAACATGTTTACAGCCTGGTACAAAAAACAGTTTTGGTCTCTGTAGCTAATTTCCCCGTTCATGACAACTGTACTGAGGGTGAATTTATATACAACTCACCTGTTCACATTATATTAAGGCTTAAAGTCATGCTAGATTAGGAGCGTGGACGCTTTGATTGACATAATTCACTTTGTGTTTCTGTCATTTAAAGGATTAAAACTAAAATAAAGGAATATTTAAGATTTAATTCACTGAAATCTGCCGATGAAGATCATGTCATATTATCATTAGAGGCACTTTATGCAGAGTTGGTTTTGTTATTTTCTTCGTTGATTAATTAATTGTTCTTTAAGTTCATCAACACATTTAGCCCAAATAAAAAAATGTAACATTATCGAGTGCAGAGCTGATGGATCAGGAGTTAATGACTCACCTGTCATGTTTGAGCTCATGACAGAGCTTCTCATATCAAACAGAGACGAGCTGTGATGAAGTCATGAGTCGTGAACAGAGCGGCATTGATTTCTCCATCAGACACACACACACACACACACACACACCACACACACACACACACCACACACACACACAGACACACACAGACACACAAAGACACATCACAGTGAAGTCTCTGCAGAGCTTTCTATCAGCTGCATGGTCTTCCTCTGTGTTTATCTGATGATTAATTAACGTCATCAGCATGTTAGCCTAGCTTAGCTTAGCTCTAGTGTATTTGTACTCCTGAGTATTTAGAGTACTTTGTATATTTTATACTTCTACTGCACTTTCACCCTTCATAAGCCCCGCCCCTCTTTGCTCTGTGCTCCAATCACAGTTGACCCAGCCTCGGTCACGTGTTAGCCACGCGTTAGCCACGCGTTAGCTCGTCTGTGTTGAACATACAGCCACATTTCAAAGATAACAGTCACGTCTTAAAGGAGCTAATGTTAGCACGGTGCTAGCAGAATAACAATTGATATAAACTAGCTAGTTAGCTAGTACATTAGCTTCTAACTAGCTAGCTAACAGTTAACTAGCTGGTTAGCAGGCTAATCATTGGTATATTAGTTAGCCAGAATGTTGATAACATTAGCTAACTAAAGCCACATTTTAACTTAAGCTAGGTAGCTAACTAGCTAACTAACAACTGATCTAAAGTAGCTAGTTAGCTAGTTAGCTAGTTAGCCATGACACGTAGCTAACCGGCTAACAGTTCTGGTAGATTAACTAGCTGGTTAGTTAGTTAGCTGGAACGTTGCTAACACGTAGCATTTGCTCGACTGTGATTGGAGCACAGAGCCAGAGGGGGGCGGGGCTTATGAAGGATACTTTAAATTTACAGAGTATCTGTTACTCTCAGAGTATCCGGATACTCTGAGAGTAACAGAGTACTTTTACTTTAACATGAGGCCTTGATCCGGTCAGTGGATCACCTGAGGCAGGTGAGACAGGTGAGACAGGTACCTGTCTGTCTGTGATCATCGTTATTACAGCTGCTGTGATTAACGTGTTCATTATAATATGACCCGGTTCAGACCGGGCACCGATTAACGGAGCTCACCGAGTCCGCTGATCTCCTGCCGGATGTTCAGTCGGTTCCTCTCGTCGGCGATGGCCTTCAGCATCTGCTGCAGGGACCCGTCCAGCTCTCCGTTCTCCTCCGCGGGCCCGACAGGCTGACACAAACCGGGGAAGGACGCCATCTCCGGGCCGGGATCATGACAGTCCGGGCTGACAGCTACCGACGGCTCCGGTTCACGGCTCCGGTTCACGGCTCCGGTTCACGGCTCCGGTTCACGGCGGCTGGAGGAGAAAGAGAGCGGAGGACACCTGGATTCAATCCCCGAGAAGATGCTCAGTGTCCGGGCTGCAGACCTGCCGGGGGCCGCTGGGCTGAGGAAGCCGAGGAGCGGAGCGGGTCGGTCGGACTGAGGAAGCCGAGGAGCGGAGCGGGTCGGTCGGACTGAGGAAGCCGAGGAGCGGAGCGGGTCGGTCGGACTGAGCCGCGCTCGGACTCACGGTCCTTCTGTTGTGCAGATCAGCTGGAAACACCCCTCACACTTCCTGTAACAACACGAGGCTCTTAAAGAGACACGGGCCGGTGTTACGGACAGATCTGTCACCGCGCAGATTCAGGCCACTGTAACACATTAAGTTATATTAGTCCTCAGATTTACACTCTATAATCTATAATCCTGTTTTTTATACTGAAGTTAATTTAATAAGTCCAAGTTTTGACTTTTCACTCAAACATTTGTTTGTTGTGAGTCTAACTTTTGTTCAATCGTTTATTAATACACTAAATATGTATTAATAATATACATAAATATAATTTGACTCACTTCATTTAAACTTCATTTTAATTTTTACTTGACCTAATATCTAATTTTTAATATATTTTAATTTAATTGGACATTTCAGACAGAAACAGTTGATTTAATATCTTAGAATGATTTTTAATTATTTATTCTGATCCTGCTGTCCGACGGTGCTTAGCGGGTCGTGAATCAAACGCACCCTTGTTAGCTGCTCGGTGGGAGAAAGCAGGACAGTCCCCGCCCGGCGGAGGCCGTTAAAGTACCGTTAGTGAAGTCACCGGGAGAGATAACGTCCCCGTTAAGCTTGTAAACATGATGTAGCCGTTTCCCGTCACCGGTCTGTTCACGTCCTTCCCCGGTGGACACAGGTGTTACGGTGCAGCCTGTGACCGGACAGATTCTGTTACCGCCACAAAACAAACCTCGAACAGGACGTGACAGTCTGAGGACTTCCGGTGTCCTCGTCCCGATAAACGCGGTTAAATGGCGGCAAGCTCGTGCAGCGTTAACGCGGGTCACAACATCTGACGGTAACAGAATTCTGCGTAACACCGGTGTTGCACCGCCGTCAAACACCGCCCGCGCAGACTGCAGCTCGCCGTCGGTGGAACAAGAACGAGCGCGCTCTTTGTTCCAAGACAAAAGATGACGTCATTGTCTCACGAGCTCCTAACCGTTAACGTATCGTGGAAAAAAGCGGGAAAACGTCGAATATTTTAGCGCGTTTTTTTGTTTGTTTTACAGCAAAGTGTCAACACGGACACGAAATAACGTGATAAATACAAAAACACGAAGTTTGTAACTGACCGAATGTAAATATTAAAATATACAAACTAATCCGATGTTTCGTGTCCGCGTCGTAACAGTTACGTTGAATTATGACATACAACATCATATTTTAACATTTAAATATTCAAAGAAACATCAAGAAACAGGCAAAGTTATAACTTATGATTTAGTATCTCATAATTTTCTCAAAATTACAGTTAATCACAGATTTGTGTGATTTTATTTTGGTTTGTACATCTTTAAAAAACTTACTTTTGACTTAAAGTCTGAATTCTGTCTAAAATTCTCAATAAATTGTGACTCAGACTCAAAGTAACAAGTAAAAAACATAAAAATTAAAATGATTCTTATTTTAAGTTTAATTTGACACTTCAGACATTTAAAACCAAACTGAAGAAATAATGAAGCAGAAGTTTGAATAGTTTCTGTTTCTGTTTAATGCAGATTATTCCAGTATTTGTTATTCGTCATATTTAGTCAGAAATCTTGAACTTTGTTAGTAAAAACACAAACGATGATGACGATGATGCCGCCTCGTCATTTTGACTTACCTCTTTGTCATTTCACATATTTTCTCTTTTCTTGGCCCTGATGGGCTTCCGTACAGCTCAGACGGTTTGTTAGACAAAGAGGTCTGACTCTGTTATTTTATTAAATAATAAGAATAAATCCATGAAGCTGCAGGAAACGTCTTTAATCTCAGTTTCTGTCGACTGATCGGAGCTGAAATCAAACATCCCCAAACAGTGACATCACTTCCTGTCCAGACCAATCAGATGAAACCTCGCCGGACGTCTGCAGGTCGTCTTCCCGTCGGTCGGACTCGAGGCGGGCCGATGGGGTCGTAGCGGGGTCGTGGGAGGAGGCCGTGGGGCAGGTTCGGCCTCTGGTCGTACTCGCCGCCGATGATCCCGGGCAGCGGCGGGTGGAGCGGGACGGGCAGCGGGTTGAAGATGTCTCGGGGCAGTCGGGGGAACGGAGGGAGGGAGCGGTGGCGAACTCGCCGGAGGTCACAGCGAAGTTTGTCAGAGCGTTTGTAAAGCTGAGGACAGAAGTTATTAATATATAAATACATAAAGTAATGAGATTACAGCCTTTAATGAAAGTAACATCATCATCAACAGGTGACAACAGGTGACAACAGGTGATGGTCAGTGCTGCTCACCTCCTTCCAGTCCGTGTCTCTGGGTCTGCTGGGATCTGAATCTGAACCACACACACACACACACACACACACACACACACTTTATTCATGTGTTCATGACCTCATCGCTCGGAGGACTTCCTGTCTGGACTCACCTGTGAAGTCTCGGCGGTACAGGTGTCTCCACAGCGTGGAGTCGGCCGTGGCCACGTTGAAGCGCCTGCAGACTGCCGACAGCCTCAGCACGGAGCAGACGTCCAGCAGGCGGAGGACTCTGAGGAGGAGCTCCGGAGGAAGAGCCGCCAGACCGAACGCCACCGGCAGCGCCATCGCTGGAAAACGACAACACGGCGAGCTCAGAGTCAGATCAAACATGGTCAGACCTCGTCGGGTCGTCTCCAGGTGGATCGTTACCTTCTCGGGCGGCGGCGATCAGCGGGTACGCCAGCTGGTCTTTGAAGATCCGGGACAGTTTGTTCAGATCTTTGAACGCCGCCGCTGCACTTCCTCCTGAAACACGACGTGACACAGTGTTAGTCATTCATTCAGGTGTCACATCAGCCAATCAGAGCGCTCTACCTGGCCACTCGTCTGTCACGTAGGTGGAGGGGTTCAGACACAGTTTACGGACCGCGTCCACGGTCTGGTTCACCTTCAGAGTCGCTGCAGAGACAAACGGGTCAGATGTTTATGACACGTCACGTGTCCGTTACACTGAGCGTTCATGTGTTTCAGGCTAACCCGTAACACGTCGCGTGTCCGTGAACTCACCGTTGATGACGAGCACGGGGCCCATGCACACCGACAGCACCATGGCCAGGCTGTGCTCGCACAGAGGGTGGGTGTACTGCAGCTTGTAGAGTCCAGCTGACGACCTCCACCCTGCAGGCATGTCAGCCGGCTGCAGCTCAGAGCCCTGCACACACACACACACACACACACACACACACACACACACACACACACACACACCTTTACCTTGATGACATCACCACACAGGAAGCCTCTGCGTTGTCGGTCGGCGGTCTCACCTGAGGAAGAAACCCGGTCTCCAGCATCAGCTGATGTCCGGCCACCATGATGGCGTCGCTGGGGCTGCCGGTCTGGGCCGAGTGGTACAGCAGGTCCAGAGAGAGCGGCGCCTGCCCGTCCTCGGCCTCGCTGCACAGCATCGGCTCCCAGGTGGACGCCGAAGGTCCGACGGAGTCCAGCGGGTCTGCAGACGTCTGCTCGGAGTCTGCCGGCGCCACAGAGCTGCTGTCGGGCTGTTGGACACACAGAGACACGAGGACGAGTCAGCGAGTTCAGAGGAACATGAGTCAGCATTAAACGGCTGCTGGTGTGTGACGGGTCCAAGCAGAGTCAGCCCGTGTTCACCTGAACGCCTCACCTGAACGCCTCACCTGAACCTGAACGCCTCACCTGCACGCCTCACCTGCACGCCTCACCTGAACCTGAACGCCTCACCTGAACGCCTCACCTGCACGCTTCACCTGAACCTGAACGCCTCACCTGAACCTGAACGCCTCACCTGCATGCTTCACCTTCACCTTCACTGACAAACAGAGGATCATGTGACAACACACTCACTCACCTGGTTGGACGTCATGTCCGCGGTCTGTTGGTTCTGTTGGTTCTGCTCTGTCCTCTGGTTCTCTGTGCTGCTGCTCGGTGTGTTGGTGGAGGTGGAGGTGGAGGACTGGTTGGCGTGGGCGTGGGTGGCGTTGGCGTTGGCAGGTTCAGCCAGGACGACGCAGATCAAATCGCCGGAGACGATGCCGCAGGACGACAGAGCCTGACCGGAGTCCGTCAGAACCTCAGAACCGTTCAGAGACAAACTGAAGTGTGTGTCTGCGCTGAGAGACCAACAGGACACAAACATTATTAAACATGTCACAGGTCCTGACGTCACTGATGGAGTTCTGTGTCCGGTCTGACCTCAGTCCATGAGAAGGGAGCACCGTGTCCCGGACGTGGTCCAGCAGCTCCTTCAGACTCGGTTCTGCTCCCGGTAACTCCACCCGGCTGGTCTGACGGCTGATCCGAACCCGGAGCTTCATCCTGAGGAAGATGATGCAGCATTAACCACGTGGTGTCCACAGACTTCTGGCCACTTCATAAAGTGACAAACAAGTTTTAATTTATTTAATAAACCTGAAGAAACAAACCGAATCTCCATCTTTGATTTTCTGATGAGTCATTTCAAACATTTCAAACATTTTAAACATTTTAAACTTTAAACTCGAGCTGTTTTTTTAACGTTACTTAAACGTTTCGTTTTCGTTTCTGGACGTTTCGTTAAGTTTCTGTTGCTAGGTAACTTGTGCTAACTCCGCTAGTTGCTAAGTTACCTGGTGACGTGTTTTCCCGCCGTTTGAACACAGACAGACTCACAGTCACAGCAAAATAAAATAAATTCCGTTAAATTAATTTAATTTAATTAATGACAGCAGCTGATTAACACACCGACCCGGAGCACACACAGCGAACACTACACTTCCGGTTAACACAAGCGGAGACTTTCAAAGTAAAACCACGCTAGGGCGTTTCAAACGCAAATAAATAAATAAATAAATATGCGTTTTTAAAAACACGAGTTCATATTTACATGCTGTTTAATTTATATATGTCATCTTATCACTTATTTGTGCTCTGTTGTCATGGAGACGGGTTGTTCAAACCGACAGTAGCGGTTGATCCGTTTCCATGACAACACATATTGCACATATACGTTGCCACACATGGTGCAAACAGCGACAGACATGAAACATTAAATATATAAATATACTTCAGTTTAAAGAGATCCAAGAAAAATATGGCAACTATAGAAAGATAAAAACAACATATGGCAAATATAGAAAGAAATATAGATCCAGCAGCAGAAACAGCGTCAATATATAAACAATCAAATCTGTGTACAGTGTAAACAGTTTGTAAACAGTTTGTAAACTGTTTGTAAACAGTCTGTAAACAGTTTGTAAACAGTCTGTAAACAGTTTGTAAACAGTTTGTAAACAGTCTGTAAACAGTCTGTAAACAGTCTGTAAACAGTTTGTAAACAGTTAGTAAACAGTTAGTAAACAGTTTGTAAACAGTCTGTAAACAGTTTGTAAACAGTCTGTAAACAGTTTGTAAACAGTTTACAAACTGTTTACAAACTGTTTACAGCAGCAGGTTTGTTTATTTATTTTTGTTAGTATCTATTTATATTCTTACATTTTTTACTTAATGTTTGTTTGTTATGCTTCAAAAGGACAAATTCTTTTTATGTGTAAACTTACTCAATAAACCTGATTCTGATAAGAAATATTTTATTTTGAAAGCCACGCATCAAACTTCCGGCTCGTCTCTTCTGACTACAAGTACGGCAAGCGAGCGGTTTAACTGTGAGTCAAAACTCCGGATAAAGGAATAAAACGAATTAAATTAAATGAATTTACCGTGAACGTTTGACCTCAGATTGTTTGTTTGTTTGTTTGGACTCAGATTTTAAAATCTCTCCACATTTTATTATTTATTTTTTAATGCGTCACGCCAAATTAACAATCGCGTTTCTCTGTCATTATCTTGTGTGCGGGCTCCCGTAGCGCAGTGTGTTGGCAGCAGACAGGCTGACGCGCAGCTCACTCTCTCACTCTTTAACTCTCTCACTCTCTCACTCTCTCACGTTAATTACATTAATTACCTCGGTGAAATGAGTCGCAGCTATAACGACGAGCTGCAGTACCTGGACAAGGTGAGCAGCTGCTGCTGGAGGATCCGGAAAGGCTTCGTGCCCAACATGCAGGTGAGTGTTAGCTCACCGCGAGCACATGGGGCTAATCTGCATAATTAATGAGGCTAATTAAGTTACATTATGACGTCATAACATAACAAAGACGTTATGAGTCATTGATACAAACAAACATTGAACTCATAAATGTTTGTGTTCATCTATAATCTCAGTAAACATTATTATTATTAAGATTATTAATGAACTAATTAAAAATTATTTTCTAAAAAACTTTGTCGACGTTTGAAGGAAGCAGGTCAACAGGAAGTGGACTGGTGGTCATCACTGATTGGTCGACGCTCTGTTTGTGTTTCAGGTTGAAGGAAAATTCTACGTCAACGATTCGCTGGAGAAGCTGATGTTTGAGGAGCTTCGCAACGCCTGTCGAGGAGGAGGTGAGCTGCCCTTCACCTGGTCCACCCCTGAAGTCATCTTCAGGAGTTTCAGATGGTTGATTGGTTGATTTGTTGGTTAATTAATTGGTTGGTTGGTTGACTGGTTGGTTAATTAATTGGTTGGTTGGTTAATGAATTGGTTGGTTGATTGGTTGGTTAATGAATTGATTGGTTGACTGGTTGATTTGTTGGTTGGTTGGTTGGTTGGTTAATGAATTGATTGGTTGACTGTGTTTCAGGTGTGGGTGGATTCCTTCCAGCCATGAAACAAATTGGGAACGTGGCGGCGCTGCCAGGAATCGTACACGTGAGTAACGTGGTTAAACGCTCTGTACAAAGATCCGACAGCTTAAACGTGTTGAAATCTTAAAGTTGTGACTCCTCAGAGGTCCATCGGTCTCCCCGACGTTCACTCCGGGTACGGGTTCGCCATCGGAAACATGGCGGCCTTCGACATGAACGACCCGGACGCCGTCGTGTCTCCAGGTTTGTTTGTTTTCCAGGTGAAACGTCTCTGACAAGTTTTTTTTTTTCTTCCTCTTAATGAATCGGCATAAACGTCTCTTTTGTCCTGCAGGTGGCGTCGGTTTCGACATAAACTGCGGCGTCCGTCTGTTGAGGACGAACCTGGACGAGGGCGACGTTCAGCCGGTGAAGGAGCAGCTCGCTCAGTCGCTGTTCGACCACATCCCGGTGGGAGTCGGATCCAAGGGAGTCATCCCGATGGGAGCCAAGTAAGGAGGGAGCGGATTGTAGACCACAACCTGCCTCCACCTGTGTCACCTGTTTACCTGTGTCACCTGTGTGTGTTCAGGGACCTGGAGGAGGCTCTGGAGATGGGGGTGGACTGGTCTCTGAGGGAGGGTTACGCCTGGGCCGAGGACAAAGAGCACTGCGAGGAGTACGGCAGGATGCTGCAGGCCGACCCCAACAAAGTCTCATCGAAGGCCAAGAAGAGAGGCCTGCCGCAGGTATCCCAGCAACCCTGGAGCTCACCTTATGAATATTAATGAGTTAAGTTTATGAAGCTGAACCACCTGTGTGTGTTTGTGTGCTGAAGCTGGGAACTCTGGGAGCAGGAAACCACTACGCCGAGATCCAGGTGGTGGACGAGATCTACAACGACTACGCCGCCAAGAAGATGGGCATCGACCACAAAGGGCAGGTGTGCGTGATGATCCACAGCGGCAGCAGAGGCCTCGGACACCAGGTCGCCACAGGTAGGAAGTCCAGTCCAACACCTGGAGGACGGTTTTCTGAAAGGTTTCCGTTAGATTGACCTGAACGTTGTCGACAGACGCTCTGGTCGCCATGGAGAAGGCGATGAAACGAGACAAGATCACGGTGAACGACCGGCAGCTGGCGTGCGCTCGCATCACGTCACAGGAAGGACAGGACTACCTGAAGGGGATGGCTGCTGCAGGAAACTACGCCTGGGTCAACCGCTCGTCCATGACCTTCCTCACCAGACAGGTACACTCACCTGGTGTTACCTTTGGAGACTCCAGAGTCCTCGGTTTGTTTCATCTGACTTCTCTTTTCTGTTTCAGGCCTTCTCCAAAGTGTTCAGCACCACGCCGGACGACCTGGACATGCACGTCATCTACGACGTCTCTCACAACATCGCCAAAGTCGAGGAGCACATCGTGGACGGGAAGCAGAAGACGCTGCTGATCCACCGCAAAGGCTCCACCCGAGCCTTCCCCCCACACCACCCCCTCATCCCGGTCGACTACCAGGTACAGAAGACCTCAGAGCGCCGGACACGACCAGCTGCTGGAGATTCGACTTCATGTTGACGGTGTCTTCTTGTTTCAGCTCACAGGTCAGCCGGTGTTGATCGGAGGGACGATGGGAACCTGCAGCTACGTGCTCACCGGAACCGAACAAGGCATGACGGAGACATTTGGCACCACCTGTCACGGAGCGGTACGACTCACGAATTAGAGCTTCACCCTCCGAACGTCTCTCACATGTACGTCATGTTTACTGTAAATCGAAATGTCGTTTCAGGGTCGCGCTCTGTCTCGAGCCAAGTCCCGCAGGAACCTCGACTTCCAGGACGTCCTGGACAAACTGGCCGACCAGGGCATCGCCATCCGAGTGGCTTCACCCAAACTGGTCATGGAGGAGGTGACGAGAGCTTTTCTGTCGAGCTTTGACCACGAAACAAACGTTTTCCGTCTGTATTCCTGCTCACGCTATTTTTCTGTTTCAGGCTCCTGAATCGTACAAAAACGTGACGGACGTCGTCAACACGTGTCACGAGGCTGGAATCAGTAAGAAGGCGATCAAACTGAGGCCGATCGCCGTGATCAAAGGCTGAAGCTGCACGACTTCCCGTTTAAAGACAATTCAAGCGAAGGACGCCGCGACGTCACGAAGAGACGCGTCAGAAGAAAGTCGCTTAATTTTTGTTTTCGTTTGTCTGGAATGAATTTCTGTTGCAGGAACTGAAGAGCCGCAAAATGAGATGGAACATTCAAAATGTTTTTCTTTGTGCTCGTGCAAATAAACTTCAAACTGAAGTAATCGGATTACTCAAGTACTAATACACTACAAGTATCAGCTTCATGCAGTAAAACTTTGTTCATCCTGATGTTTTACTGAGGGGTCAGGCCCTGCGGAGGGTCACCAGATGAATCTGAGGGGTCGTCACACGAATGACGGGAGAACAAAGTATGAAGTATAAAAGTAGTCACTTCCTGTTTGTTTCAAAACAAGAGCATCGTCTTTACACCTTCAGCTCTGATGTTGATACAGTCGACATGTTCAGACGATGCTGATGCTGAGGTAAATATTCCAGAAACTCGAATTTATTTATATTCAGTTTATTCTCATTAGAAATGTTGGTTTTAAATTAATTTACTTCATTTTGTAAAGACGCTTTCAGCTCGACTCAAACTTTACAAACACACGACCTCGTTAAATCAAAACTTCAGTTCAAACATTAAAACAATAAAAACATTGAAGCACTTTGGATGTTGTGATTAGTTATTAACACTTTATTGGTTCTAACATGTTTGTAACAGAAGTTTCATCACATCAAATAAAATCAAATCAACACGTTTCACCTTCAGTGAAGAAAATTCATTTATTTGGCAAGTTTGTCTGAGACGAGAAGCAAAACTCAGGTCTGAGCCGGACCTCCCTCTGCCGAGATGAGAAATAAAAACAGGCTCCAAGAACCTGGATCGATGACCGACGATCTGACGGAGCCGATTTAAAGCGTCAGAATCTGACTTAAACCACACGGTGAGACGACGTCCGTGATTCGAGTTGATGTGGCTGGTTCACGAGTTCATCGACGTGTCGACAGTTTGTGAGTTAGTGTTGGATCAGAAACAGCCGCGTTCAAATAATGTTCAACCATCCATCCACTTCCTGTTTGATAAAATATAAATGACTCTAATCAAAGCGCCGTGTTCGGAGCCTCGGAGTCTTTGTGGATCTGTTGATTTAAACTAAGTAACACCTCGTTAACACTTGAACTGTTTCCAGCTGAACTCGACTCTTTCAGGCACTTTCTCTGGAGGTTTTTTTCCAAAGATTCTGGGAAAAACAGAAGAATTAAAAGTGTCAAACGACGAGCTCAGCGAGCGGTGACGAGGTCGACGGTTCAAACGTGGATTTCCACATCGGCTCCTTCACAGTATCGCTCGCAGTCGAGCGTTGCATAATCCGTCCGTCGTCCTGAATTGTCACAAATGCTCGAATAGAAAATTCATCGATTTATTTATTTTACATGAGCTGTACACGACAATCCTGTCAATGACTCCATGCGTTTCTACGGAAGCTCGTCAGCGCCGAGAAAAGAAAAATACTCAAAGTCCAACTTTGATACAACGATTCAAACTTTCAGCCAAAATTCTGATTCAACAAGAAAATAAATCAGAACTTTGACTTTCAGCATTTTGATTTGAAAAGGTCAAATGATGAAAATACTCAGTAAGTAAGAAAAGTAACTGAAAATCTGACTTTAATGATCAAAATGAAATTTACTGAGTCAAACGTAAAAAAACTCAGAAGATTTTGACCAATGAAAAAGTCTGAAAATTACAATTAATCTGCGAGGACGATAAATAAAAACGAACTTAATATCTCAACGTTTTTTGTATCTTTTCTAACTTCCGTATCTAGTTTCCAATGAAGATTTAAAAAGGAAAAAAAAACTAAACTAGGAACTTTATTTACATTTTTTAACATCTTATTTTCTTATTTACATTTTTGTTCCTCCGTTTTTTTATCTGAAATAAAAGATAAAAAATAAACAGCCCCGAATATTTCAAACAAAAACATTTTTCATAAACTCGGCATGCGGGCTGAGACATCGCCGTCCCGTCAGGCGACTCATTTTATTTAAATGTTTGCAGATCGAGTCGAGCGTCACGTCAAACGTTCAAACAAAGAAAAATGGAAACGCTGCGTTGTGAATTAAAATAACGTTCCAGCCCTTCGTCCGTCGTGTTTTTTTAAATGTGGTTTCTACGGCGACGAGAATAAAGCTATGGTTCCAGGATATTTAGCGAGCGTCAGGTCGTGCCCGCTCGGTCCTCGTCCTCTTCACGTCTTGAGTCCGGGAGTCCGTGGACAGCTCGTCTCGTCTCGGAGGGATTAATCCGTCCACGACGTCCCGTCCACGTCCCGGCTTCGACACACTTTGTTATCCACGGTTTAAGTGCAAAAGCTGCTCCTATGCTAACTTCCTGTTTGTTTGTTTGTTTTGTACGACCACTTCCTGTGAATCGTCCTTTCAGCCCCGGCAAACTTCCAGTTTGGTTTCCTACAGTTTGGCTCGCTGGAAGAACGCCTGCAGGACAGGAAGGAAACAACCATCAGCTGATCGATCCAATAAAAAAACAACCAATCAGTGACGAGGACGCGCTCGTACCTTGATGTAGTTCTTCAGGACTTTGACGTCCGGCTGCTCAATCACCTGACACAGCTCCTGAAAGGAAAGACCGTGACGTTACGTTAACGTGATGCAGTTTGTTTCCAGACTTCAGTGTCGTGTCGTCACGTAGGTCGTCGTACCTGTGAGATCTCTGGTGACACCTGAAGTGACGGTAAATATTCCTGCTGCAGGAACTGGATGAACTCCGGCCCCTGAAACAAACGAACACACGAATATTAAGAACCACGAGCAAAAACAAACTTCAGTTTGTTCCGTAATAAAAATCGGACTTTACCCGTTTGAGATGAATCATCTTGAGTGTGAGCGCGCACTCCGACAGCGTCTGGAAGACAAACGGAGCGAGCTGAGCCGAGCCGAGCCGAGCCGAGCCGAGCCGAGCCGAGCTCGGAGCAGACTGCATGCACACAGATTGTTTCATGACACTTACCAGGACGGTCTGAGCGTCCGAGAGGTCGAAGGTCGGCTTGAGAGGAGCCAGGAAACAGGCGGGGACGATGTGTTTGTAGATGAAGTCGGGGAAGCCGACCATGCCGTCTTTCCCTCCTGCAGGTCAGAGCAGAGAAACGTTAGAGCGGAGACGCAGGCGGGCGAAGCATCGTGTGACGGAGGGTCGAGGTCGCCTCACCCCACAGCTCCACCAGCTTGGACAGGATGATGAAGCACGTCTTCTGAGCGATCGGGTCGGGGAAGTCCACGGCGCCCTGGATGATGGTGAACACGACGCGCTCGATGTTCTCTGCTCCTGAAACCAGAACACAACGTTCACGGAGCGTTCACGCAACGTTCATGCATGATTCACGCAACGTTCACGCAACGTTCGCTCAGCGTTCACACATCGTTCATGACGTCGCTGCTAGCTCAGCAGACAGACTCACCCTGATTGGCCATCACCTCGTTCATCCCGCTCCCCGTCACCGTCTGGATGAAGGTGAAGTAGCTCCTCCTCAGCATCTGCTTCTCCAGCGCGGCCGCCTGGTCGTTCTCCTCCGCCGGCCGGGCCAACACCTCGAAGATGGCGAGCACGAGCGGCATGAAGACCTGCTGCAGGAAGGGCGACACCTGCCGCTGCCATGGCGACGGGAGAGGAAGCTCGTTAGTCACCCCGCGGCCTGACGTGGCCTCGTTAAGGCGTGCGAACGCTCCTGAACGTACCTTGAACTTGGCGGTGATCTGGCTGATGAGCGGGATGAACTCCTGCAGGTCTTTGGCCTCGCAGTCCTTCAGCATGTGCTCGGAGGCGGCGGGGATGAACGGCAGCACCTCCTCCTCCATGCAGATGATCATGCGGTGCAGGAAGGAGCGCACCGAGCTGCGCAGCACCCCCCGCTGGACGGGGCAGCTGAGCGCGGGCAGGAAGCTCTGCATGCAGTCCCTGTACACCTCGGTGCAGCCGCACTGCTTCACCGTCTGCTTGTTGCTGAACGCTTTGCTGGTCCGACTGCGAGCAGAGAACAAGACCAGGTCAGCTGACACAAACCGAGCAGAGGCTCGCTCCGGATCGAGTCCTCACCTGGCGAAGCCGACGGCGTGGCTCAGGCAGTCGGCGAGCGCCGCCTGCCTCTCCTCCTCCGTCTCCTGCAGCAGCTTGGCGAGCAGCAGGCGGAAGGCGTCCATCAGCGGCAGCAGCAGGCTCCTCATCAGCGCCTGCTTCCTCTCCACCGGACTCTCCCCGTTCACGATCAGCACGCCCGCCGTCTCGAACATGAACAGCTGGTCGTCGCTGGTCAGCAGCGCCGGGAAGCCGTTCTCCTGGACAGAAGGAAGTGATGTCACCGTCAGCTCACGTGTCATGCTGCTGGGACAGACGACTTCCTGTCTCCGTACTTACAGGTGGAGCGAGCTCCAGCAGGTCCTGGATCCTCGTCAGGATGTCCTCGATGAACGCGTTCATGTGTTTACTGTCAACGCAAGAAGACGTGATGATGATGTCACACACACACACACACACACACACACACACACACACACACACACACTCTCACACACACACACACACACACACACACACACACACACACACACACACACACACACACACACACACTCTCTCTCTCCGTGAACTCACTGCAGTGTTTTGATGAATCTGGAGAACAGGTACGCGACTCTGCTCCGGACCTTCGGGCTGTTGTGTCTCAGTCCTCTCTGGTCCAGAAACGCCATCTGACAGTGAACGCAGCACGCCGTCAAACATGAATATTCATTTCTGATGCTGACGACACGTTCAGGGACGTTCAGTTTAAACTCACCAGAACGTTGGGGATGTGCTGCGGCTCCACGATGAAGAACTTGTCGTATCGGACGACCGTCTCGAAGAACTCGAGCGACACCGAGCTGTGCTGGTAGCTGCTGACGCCGCAGGAGACCAGCTGACGTCAGAGAAGAAGAAGAAACGTGGTCAGTGCTAAACACAAACACAGCAGACAGTGAACGCACCACGAGCCGGTCACGTGACTCACCGTCCTCATCATGTCCTGCAGGGCGCTCGTCTTCGCCGTGTCTCCGGAGAAATGAGCGCCGTGAGACGCCGGCAGCGCCTCGCCCAGCATGTACAGCAGTCGGATGGCCACCTCCACCTCCATGAACGGAGCCGTCTGCCAGGTCCTGAAAGAAGACACGCGGTCAGCTGACGGACCGAACCAACCAATGAACGGACGGACGGAGGCGTCTCTTACTGCATGCTGCTGGTGAAGACTCGCCGCACGGCCTCCAGCAGCAGCTCAGGAGAAACCTGAGCCAGGCGGTCCAGCAGCATCTTCAGCTGCTTCCTGTACTCCACGAACATCGCCTCGTCCTCGCCCTGCCCGACAGAACCACAAGAACCGGACCGAGCTTTAACGTCTTCAGCGTCCTCAGAGGAGGACGAGCGTCAAAGTGCCGCGGTCGCAGACTCACCCTCGTTCTCAAAGTTGTACTCGTCGTCGTAGGTCAGCTTCTTCATGACGGCGAGCATGATGGCCTGAGGAGAGCAGAAGGTCACATGGTCGTACCGTACACGTTAACATGTGTTCGTTCAGCTCGTCACACACTCACCTCCACGTTGGCTTTCTGCTGCTCGCTCAGCTGAGGAAGCTGCAAAACAAAAACATCCAGCCATCATCCACTCGTTTTATTTTGAAACTCTCTGTCCTGTCTCTGTTTCCTGTCACCTGTTTGAGGACGTGCAGGTACTCGTAGCAGAAGCCGACGATGTTGGCCGAGATGTCGTCGTCCTCGTGGACGAGCAGCTGCAGCAGCAGCGGCACTTTGGCCTCCACGGCCTGCAGCGTCTCCGCCGTGTCCTTCACGTTCCCCGTCTTGGCCAGTTTGGTCCAGCTCAGCACCAGGCTCTGACCCATCCCGTTCACCAGGCGCGAGAACTTGGCCAGGAAGTCCACGTCCTCCTCCTGACGGGACGGGAAGAGGGAAACATTCAGGACGTGACCTCATGACCTCGAACAAAAACACGACGCTGTGAAGAAAACCTGAACGACGAGATGCTATGAGACAGACTAAAGACTCTGTAAAGACTCTTTAAAGACTGTAAAGACTCTGTAAAGACTCTGTAAAGACTCTGTAAAGACTGTAAAGTCTCTGTAAAGACTGTAAAGACTCTGTAAAGACTTTAAAGACTCTGTAAAGACTGTAAAGACTCTGTAAAGACTCTATTAAGACTGTAAAGACTCTGTAAAGATTGTAAAGACTCTATAAAGACAGTAAAGACTCTTTAAAGACTGTAAAGACTCTGTAAAGACTGTAAAGACTGTAAAGACTCTGTAAAGACTGTAAAGACTCTGTAAAGACTGTAAAGACTCTATAAAGCCTGTAAAGACTCTATAAAGCCTGTAAAGTCTCTGTAAAGACTCTGTAAAGACTCTGTAAAGACTCTATAAAGACTGTAAAGACTCTGTAAAGACTCTGTAAAGACTGTAAAGACTCTATAAAGACTGTAAAGACTCTGTAAAGACTCTGTAAAGACTCTATAAAGACTGTAAAGACTCTGTAAAGACTCTTCAAAGACTGTAAAGACTCTGTACAGATTGTAAAGTTTCTATAAAGCCTGTAAAGACTCTATAAAGACTGTAAAGACTCTGTAAAGACTGTAAAGACTCTTTAAAGACTGTACTCTTTAAAGACTGTACTCTTTAAAGACTGTACTCTTTAAAGACGTAAAGACTCTGTAGAGATTGTAAAGATTATATAAAGCCTGTAAAGACTCTATAAAGACTGTAAAGACTCTGTAAAGACTGCAAAGACTCTGTAAAGACTCTATAAAGACTGTAAAGACTCTTTAAAGACTGTACTCTTTAAAGACGTAAAGACTCTGTAGAGATTGTAAAGATTATATAAAGCCTGTAAAGACTCTGTAAAGACTGCAAAGACTCTGTAAAGACTATCTAAACTTCAGGTCCGACCTGCTCCACGTTGAAGAACCCGGCTGACTGCAGGACCTGGCACAGAGACTCCACCAGCTTGGTTTTGTCCATGGGGTCCATCCCTTTGTTGACGATTTCAAACAGGCAGTCGCAGGCCTCCTCTCTCAGCTCCTCCACCGACATCTGACTCAGCAGGAGGTTCACGAACCTGAAACCAGCAGAGAACCTCAGAAAAACCTCCAGAGAACCTCAGGAGAACCTCAGGAGCACAGCACTGAGACGTCGGTATCTGCAGGGACTGACCGGTCGTTGGCGATGAGGTTGAGGTCGATCCAGGACACGAAGGCTCCGACCACCTCCAGACACTGACAGGTGAGCTCCGGGTGGGACTGCTGGTAGGTCTGCAGGATCTGGAACCAGGACTCGACCAGGTGAGGGATGCACTGCTCCCGCATGGTGTCTTTGATCAGAGTGTTCCTGCGAGTGTCCTGAAGGAAACACAGCTCATGAACATGGAGCTCCTGACACACAGACAGACAGCAGAGCGGAGCTCGTCTTCACCTCAGGTGAGTGCAGGATGTCTCTGTCCACCACCTCGGCGTCGATGGCCATGAGCGTCCTCAGGTAGATGTCCACGCCGTGCGGGTTCAGACCGACCAGAGACAGGATGTCGAAGAAGAACTTGGGCCACAGCGTCACGTACTCCATGACGAAGGTGAGCGCCAACACCTGAGCCGCCTTGTTCCTGATGAACGGCTTCTCAGGGTGTGTGTTCATCAGCTGAGGACACACACACACTGTCAGTAACTCATCAACACACACACACACACACTGTCAGTAACTCATCAACACACACACACACACACACACACTGTCAGTAACTCATCAACACACACACACACACACACACTGTCAGTAACTCATCAACACACACAGACACACACACACTGTCAGTAACTCATCAACACACACACACACACACACACTGTCAGTAACTCATCAACACACACACACACTGTCAGTAACTCATCAACACACACACACACACACACACACACACTGTCAGTAACTCATCAACACACACACACACACACACACTGTCAGTAACTCATCAACACACACACACACTGTCAGTAACTCATCAACACACACACACAAACACACACTGTCAGTAACTCATCAACACACACACACACACACACACACACTGTCAGTAACTCATCAACACACACACACACACACACACTGTCAGTAACTCATCAACACACACACACACACTGTCAGTAACTCATCAACACACACACACACACACACACTGTCAGTAACTCATCAACACACACACACACACTGTCAGTAACTCATCAACACACACACACACACACACTGTCAGTAACTCATCAACACACACAACACACACACACCTGTCAGTAACTCATCAACACACACACACACACACACACTGTCAGTAAATCGTCAACACACACACACACACACACACACTGTCAGTAACTCATCAACACACACACACACTGTCAGTAACTCATCAACACACACACACACACACACACTGTCAGTAACTCATCAACACACACACACACACACACACTGTCAGTAACTCATCAACACACACACACACACACACACTGTCAGTAACTCGTCAACACACACACACACACACACACTCTGTGACCATGTGACCTGATGGTCACACTCGTACCTGACACTGGAGCCACTTCATCAGAGTCTCTCTGATGAGCTGCTGCTGAGCTGCACTCAGACCGGCGTGTCTGCAACACACACACACACACACACACACACACACACACACACACACACACACACACACAGCATGTTCAGATAACCAGCTGATTAATATTCATGAGATGCGTGATGCTGAGCCTCGTCGTCGTGCTCACCTGAACTTTATCTGATGCTCCAGAACCTGGAAGCAGAAGAACTTGACGTGGTCGTCACTGAAACAAACAGACGAGGCGTCTTTGATCTGCACCAATAATTAAACGTGATTAAATATTCATGAGGAAGCTGCAGGTCACTCACTTATAAATCCCTTTAGCGAGCGCCTCAGCACAAACCTCCCAGGCGTCCTGAGACTCCTTCAGCTGCTCGAAGTAAGCCATGGCCTGAACACACACACACACACACACACACTTCAGTAAATAATGCAGATATCACAGATGAGGTAACAGAAACATGTTGGCGGTGGCGGTGGCGGTGGCGGTGGCGTACCCGCTGCCTGTAGCGGGCGTCGGCGTTGGGGTTGAGCCCCAGCAGGGCCTGCTCGTCCATGACTGCAGAGACAGACTGGCAGGCCATCCGTGGTTAGCTTTGCTCCAAGGCAGGTTCAGTCCACGCTGCTGTCGCCGGGCAGATTACTCTCATCTGAGGAGGAGACACAGGTCAGATACACACTCAGATATATACACACACACACACACACACACACACACACACACACACACACACAGCAGCAACTATTTCAGTGATTCTGGTGAAACTGGATCATATTTTATGGAGGAAATGTTTTCTGGTTTTCCCTCTGATGTCCTCCGGCTGCTCCGCCTCAACTCTCTGTGATTTACAGAGTTTATGATGGACAGTGAAGTAACCTGCTGACAGCTGTAGCTGCTGTTAGCTCATGTTAGCTCAGTCTGTTAGCTGCTGTTAGCTCGTGTTAGCTCAGTCTGTTAGCTGCTGTTAGCTCATGTTAACTCAGTCTGTTAGCTGCTGTTAGCTCAGTCTGTTAGCTCATGTTAGCTCAGTCTGTTAGCTCATGTTAGCTCAGTCTGTTAGCTGCTGTTAGCTCATGTTAGCTCAGTCTGTTAGCTCATGTTAGCTCAGTCTGTTAGCTGCTGTTAGCTCATGTTAGCTCATGTTAGCTCAGTCTGTTAGCTGCTGTTAACTCATGTTAGCTCAGTCTGTTAGCTCATGTTAGCTGTGTAGTGTTTGTACCACAGGTGTTTTGGACCTCCAAGAAGAAGAAGAAGTTTACAGGACGGGGGAATGCTGACGGGGAGCAGAGCTGGTGTTGTGCCAGAACCGGAGCTGGGCAATACATAAGTAATATGAATATAAGTTAATATCATGGATGCTAACTTATATTCTGCTAAAACAGAAATATGACGTGAGAGCTTCGCGGTAACGTTAGCTTGTGTTGCTCACTGTCCGTTAGCAAAGCCTCAGCAGCTTCTATGGACATGATGGCAGAGGAGAAGAGAGTGAAGAGGACGCTGACGGAGGAAGCTAAGAAGAGAAAAGGAGAGAGTGAGCGAGCAAGAAGCCGCCGGACAAGAGTAAATGTGGGACTGACAGCAAAGTAATCAGAGTAAATACTCGAGTACAGCTGTAGTCATGGTTACACAGTTCTCAAACATGACTGACTGACTGACAGCTGTAACGTGGCTGCGTGACAAAGTGACGTCCAGGTGAGCGTGCCTTAAAAAGTGACGACTCATCACCGACAACATGTCACCTGAGCCCGGCTTTGATCTGAGGGTGGAGGAGGTGGAGGAGGAGGTGAAGGAGGAGGGTGGAGAAGGAGGAGGGTGGAGGAGGTGATGAGGAGGAGGTGGAGGTGGAGGTGTCCTGACAGCTCCGTCACTCTCCTACATGATGTAACACTCCGAGCCTCATGATGACACACACACGTTAATTAAAACTCTAATTAACACTCACAGGTGACAGGGGGGGTCTGGGTGTTACGGGAATTGGTGCCCGTGTTACGGACGAAGAGGTGCCCGTGTTACGGACGAAGAGGTGACCGTGTCATCTGATGGTGCCACTCCTTTGGAAAGTTAGCGATGCTAACGGCTAACAACTTCTGTCCATACAAACTAGCTCCCGATGCTAGCTCGAGCTAACGTTAGCCTAGCCTCTGACCCCGCGTGCGCGATGAGCACCGGATAAAGCGTCCGTTACCGGCGGTACCGACAGTGTGTGTGGCGTGTTTCATGGTCGTCCGGTGTCCTCGCGGCTCCGGTAACGTTACCTGTCTGATGTCTGCTCCTTCAATCACATCCCCGCTGTCCGGTAACCGTTAGCCGCTTTTTAAACCGCCCCGAGCCCGGTACAGAGGATCACGGTACCGGAAACCAACTCACCGAGTCTGTCTAACGGGAGCTCCGGTCAGCGCGGCACCGAGCCGCCGAGAGAGAAGCAGCAGGAGCGTGGAGACTCACCGACACACGGAGGCAGCGGGGCGGCGTGTCCGTTAGCATCCGGGTCACACAGAGACACAGAGACACACACAGATACACACACACACAGATACACACACACACAGACACACACACACACAGATACACACACAGAGACACACAGAGACACACAGATACACACACACACAGACACACACACACACACACACAGATACACACACACGGGAAGGGCTTCGTTCAGAGCGACACACAGTTTAATCATCAGATTAATTAATAATAATAAATAATAACAATAATACATAATAATAAAAAATAATAATACATCATAATTAATAATAATAATAAATAATAATAATAAATAATGTTTGTTTCAGGTGAAATCTGAAGTTTTCTGTTACTGTTTGTTCGCGGGATGAAGTTAGCTTCTCATTGGTCAGAACACTAAAGGAACAGTTCAACAATTTTTAATTTTTATTCAAATCAAACTAACTTTATTTTTTATTCACCTGCTTTTATGTTTCATTGTTTATGTTTGTTCTTTAAATTCTTTTTGATATTCGTGTGTTTCTTACTGGCTTCTATTTATTGCAACATTTGAGTGACCTCGTTTTATTCATTTGTTTTCTATAAGTTCATCAGAATCACTTGAATCCATCAGATGTGTGAACACACACATCAAACATGTAAAGACACAGGTAAACATAAACAAGAACTATGTACATATAAAAAGGTAAATATATATATATATGTTTGTGTGTGTGTGTGTAGATTCTATATGTAAGTTTAAAAAGCTGCATAGTAAATATTATTTCTAAATGAACAAATGAACAAATGAACACAGGGCCACATCTATGTGTGTTTATCTGCATGTGTGTGTTCTGTATGTGTGTTTATAGCTCTTCGTGTGTGAAGGTGTCTCTCACAGGCTCCATAGCTCAGGGGTTAGAGCACTGGTCTTGTAAACCAGGGGTCGTGAGTTCAAATCTCGCTGGGGCCTCAAACATGTTTTGGTTGGTCAGTGTCAGCGCCTCAGTCTGTGTGAGTGTTACCTGTCACCTGCTGAGTGTGGACACACCTGACCTATACCAGTTAATATCACATATGTTCATGTCGCAGGGTGTTTTCTGTACATGAAGATGGATATGAATCTTTCAGCTGAGAGTCACGTGTCAGACTTTTTTATTTGTTTTTTGGGAGGATGCTGGTTGCCTGGCAACCCGGTGTTGACTCCAGGAAGTTCTATAAAGTAAACAAACTTAAATATACTGACAGTCTGCAGTGAGATTCAATAAATACTGATAGTCATTTTATTAACAGACAATAAAAATATTATAAGATATTTGTTGTCATTTGCCTGTAAAAACACATAAAAACACATAAAAACACACGGCTGTGTGTTTAAACATTAAATAAATAAATAAATAAATAAACTTTAAATAAATAAACATTAAATAAATAAACATTACATTAATAAACTTTAAATAAATCAACATTAAATAAATAAACTTTAAATAAATAAACATTAAATAAATAAACATTACATTAATAAATTTTAAATAAATCAACATTAAATAAATTAACTTTAAATAAATAAACATTAAATAAATAAACATTAAATAAATAAACATTAAATAAATAAACATTAAATAAATAAACTTTAAATAAATAAACATTAAATAAATAAACTTTAAATAAATAAATAAACATTAAATAAACATTAAATAAATAATAAACTTTAAATAAATAAATAAACATTAAATAAATAAATAAACATTAAATAAATAAACATTAAATAAATAAATAAACTTTACATAAAGTCTGTCTTAGTCTCCAACGTCAAACCAACTTCAGCCGGAGGACCCGCCTTCTGCCCCCGGAAGTCCCGCCCCCTCCGTCCTTATGACGTCAGCAGGCTCCGCCCTGCTGCTTCCTCTTTCCCTGTGGCGTGAGCAGAGAGACACCATGAAGGCGTCCGGCACTGTACGTAACGTTAATTTACCGGTTTGTACCGGGAGCACTCGGTCTGCGCCGACTCGTTCCGCTGTGTAACACTTTGTTCTTCTGATTTATGAATTTACGGCACCGAAAAAATCCGGTTTGACGGTAAACGGAGAGTTTTACAGCCCGGTGCGTGACACGGTCCAACATGGCGGCACCATGTGGACGGTCTACGTGTATCAGTGTGTGTGTGTGTGTGTGTGTGTGTGTGTGTGTGTGTGTGTGTGTGTGTGCACGCGGGAAAACAGCGTAAATAAACTTAAATATTTTAATTAGTTTCTTTAACCGTTTAACGGGGCACGTGACCAGAAGCTTAGCACCGTGAAGCTAACGTTAGCGCCTGTGTGTGTGTGTGTGTGGACTCGAACCCGCGACACGGACAGCACGGAGCCGGTTTAACGAGCAGAATCAGTGAAAGGACGTAAAAGTGTGAAGGTGATGGAGGCTCAACGACAGACAGCAACGTTAAAGTAACGTTAATGTAACGTTAAAGTAACGTTACTTTAACGTTAAAGTAACGTTAAAGTAACGTTACTTTAACGTTACATTAACGTTAAAGTAACGTTCAGACTGGCAGACCTCTGTACGCTGTGACGTCACGTGCATAAGCTGAACTTAAAGGTCCAGAATGAAACGTGAACTGTTGACGTCAGTGCTGGTCTGAAGTGAGGCGAGGGGTCTTCAGCTGTGTTGGTGTAGTTACTTTGGGAAGTAGTTAAGTCAGGTTACAACGTTACCATCAATTAAAAGTAATCTGTTACATCACAGCATCACCTGTGAATCAAAGTGACTCGTTAGAGTCGTCATGGTTACCACAGCTGAACTGACTGTTAATGAAAAATGTCAACAGTCATCAACAGACTGACTCGAGTCATTGAAGTGTAAACACAGGCCTCAGGTTCCTTTAACAGGAAAAACTCAAACATTAAAGTCACTGAACTATGGAAACAGCGTTGAGGCGTCACAGGCCTGAACTCTCTCCACCATCGTCCTCAGTTACTCTTCAGAGATTCAAACGAACGTTTCCAAACGTCCGACAGTCGGTTTCTCTGAGGAGGAAGAACGAGACTCCGTCATGTGTTGGTGGATGTTAAACCGCAGAAATCCTGGGAACTCGTTTAACTGATCGACCTCGACGCCTGACTAAAGATACTACGACCCTGAGTCTGTCCTCTGAATGAAACAGTCGGACTCACTGAGGTCCAGGTGGCTCAGTACTGTCGGAGTTTTTCTGTCCTTCTAAAACTAACAGATTACTTTTTTGAAAAAATAACAAAGTAACTGATTACTTAACTCGTTAGGTTACACGAAAAAAGTAATTAGAGTACAACACTGGTCTCAGTCAGGTCTGAGTTCTCCAGACTGTCGATGTTCCTGAACGTGACACAGAAACATGAGACTTGAACATTTGAAGTTCTGACCCGTGTCAGCGGCTCCGAGCTCGTCCTGTTTGTTCCTCTGCAGCCAAACCCAAAGCTCACACCTGGCCCGTGGTGTGAATTAGTCTGGCGTGCAAACAGAACCGACCCCTGTCGCCTTTCTCTGCCGCTGCCGTGCCTTTGAAAGTGAATTCAGGGGTCAACACTGGCTGTCTTTGAACGCCTCGCGGTGTGTGAGATCAGCTCGTTGTCTAACAGACTTCTCTCTCCTCTGAACGCAGCTTCGGGAATACAAAGTCATCGGGCGTCTGCTGCCCTCGGCCAAGAACCCGGCCCCTCCTCTGTACCGCATGAGGATCTTTGCCCCGAACCACGTCGTGGCCAAGTCCCGCTTCTGGTACTTCGTCTCCCAGCTGAGGAAGATGAAGAAGGCCTCTGGAGAGACCGTCTACTGCGGACTGGTGAGTGTGCAGGAGGTCAGAGGTCAGGTTCAAACTGTGGACCGATCAGAGTGGAGTCTCTTCACACGGACGGAAATCATCAGAACCTTTAAAGCCCGTCCTGTTTGTTCCTCTGCAGCCAAACCCAAAGCTCACGCCTCGCCCGTGGTGTGAATTAGTCTGGCGTGCAAACAGAACCGACCCCTGTCGCCTTTCTCTGCCGCTGCCGTGACTTTGAAAGTGAATTCAGGGGTCAACACTGGCTGTCTTTGAACGCCTCGCGGCGTGTGAGATCAGTCTGAACGGTGACAGAGTCCAGTCGCTCCGTCGTGGTTCAGTTCTGATCTCAGGTCAGTTTCTGGACACGTTCTTGATTTAAGAGAAACGATCGGACTCTCGCTGAGTTCCTCGATCAGAACCGACCCGTCAGTTTGGGTCCACGTGGGTTTGATTAGAAAGTCTGAAGGTTTGAAATGTTTAAACTGACTGTCTGTGGTTCTGGTTCAGGTCCACGAGAAGACCCCCCTGAAGGTGAAGAACTTCGGCATCTGGCTGCGTTACGACTCTCGTAGTGGAACCCACAACATGTACCGAGAGTACAGAGACCTGACCACGTCTGGAGCCGTCACCCAGTGCTGTGAGTATAACGTTCACGCAACGCTCGCACGACGCTCACACGACGTGTACAGGGTCAGACAGCAGGTCACTGCAGGAAGTCCAAACTGGACGTGAACTAATTTTCTTTAAGATCGAAGTTGATAGTTTAGAGCGTGCTTTTATTGTGACAGTCCAGTCACACGTCACATCCTGTGAACTCACCTGTCGTCAGGCAGAACAACAGGTCAAACGTTTGTGAGCAGAGAAAAATCTGAAATATTTAAATAATTAAAACATAAAAACGAGGTGATTTTATTTTGAAAGGGTCGATCAGGACTCCAAACATTAAACTAACCATGAGTCATGTGACCTGAAGGTTCAGGTGAGTCATGTGACCTGAAGGTTCAGGTGAGTCATGTGACCTGAAGGTTCAGGTGAGAGTCATGTGACCTGAAGGTTCAGGTGTGAGTCATGTGACCTGAAGGTTCAGGTGTGAGTCATGTGACCTGAAGGTTCAGGTGTGAGTCATGTGACCTGAAGGTTCAGGTGAGAGTCATGTGACCTGAAGGTTCAGGTGAGAGTCATGTGACCTGAAGGTTCAGGTGAGAGTCATGTGACCTGAAGGTTCAGGTGAGTCATGTGACCTGAAGGTTCAGGTGTTGAGACACTTCACCATGACGCACAGCTGGACAGATTCAGTTTGTCCCGTTGTCATGGATACTGAGCATGCTAAGCGACAGCACCGGTGATTTACAGACGTGTCCAGGAGCCAGACCCGGTTCTGTTGCTCACTGTTAGACTGGACACTGCTGGTTCTGAGGTTCTGTTCAGAACCTGAACTCTGTTTGATCTGGACTTCTTTGTTCCTCAGATCGTGATATGGGAGCTCGCCATCGCGCTCGTGCTCACTCCATCCAGATCATGAAGGTTCAGGTCATCGCTGCCAACAAGTGTCGCAGACCTGCCATCAAGCAGTTCCACGTAAGTGTCCACAGCCCGGGTTCTGTTTGTTCTGACCCGTGCGGCTCCGCAGGTCTCTCTCTGGGCTGGCTCCTCATTGGTCAGCTCCAGTTTAAAAACCTGCCACACTCAAAGCCAGATTCCTCTTCCAGATTTCAGCTTCCATCTTTAAACCTGGCGGTTCTGAAACTGGCGACAGTTTAAATAAAGTTTATGATGATTTAAATAAAGTTTACGATGATTTAAATAAAGTTTATGATGATTTAAATAAAGTTTATGATGATTTAAAGTTTCCAACATATTTTAAATAAAGTTTACAACATGTTTTTCTGTATCTCACTGACGTGGTCTCTCTGGTTCTGGTTCTGGTTCTGCAGGACTCTAAGATCAAGTTCCCTCTGCCTCACCGGGTCCTTCGTCGTCAGCACAAACCTCGCTTCACCACCAAGAGACCGAACACGTTCTACTGAAGAGTTTCACTTTGTGCAGAAATAAAACGAATGAATCCAACACGACGTCTGATTGGTCTGATTTCATGTTTGTCTGTTCATCAGACGGTTCTGGTTCTGAGTGATCGGGTCACTGTCTGTCCTCTGACTTTAGAACAGCACCACCTGCAGGACACACACACACACTACAGGTCAGCCATTTTGGAACAGAAGTAATGTGGGTGGATGAATTAATGTGACGTCATCAGCTGTTCATGTTTACACTGAAGTACCAGATTCATCTTTAATTAAAACAAATTAAAGTTTTTATCCAACTGAAGATTCATGTTCAGACGAGGACGTAGTCTCCGTGACGTCCCCGCAGACTGTCTAAAACCTGGACGTAGTCTCCATGACGTCCCCGCAGACTGTCTAAAACCTGGACGTAGTCTCTGTGACGTCCCCACAGACTGTCTAAAACCTGGACCTAGTCTCTGAGACGTCCCTGCAGACTGCCTAAAACCTGGACGTAGTCTCTGTGACGTCCCCGCAGACTGTCTAAAACCTGGACATGGTCTCCGTGACGTCCCCGCAGACTGTCTAAAACCTGGACGTAGTCTCTGAGACGTCCCCGCAGACTGGTCTGAAACTGGACGTAGTCTCTGTGACGTCCCCGCAGACTGTCTGAAACCTGGACGTAGTCTCCGTGACGTCCCCGCAGACTGTCTAAAACCTGGACGTAGTCTCCGTGACGTCCCCGCAGACTGTCTAAAACTGGACGTAGTCTCCGTGACGTCCCCGCAGACTGTCTAAAACCTGGACGTTAGTCTCTGTGACGTCCCCGCAGACTGTAAAACCTGGAAGTAGTCTCCGTGACGTCCGACGTCTAAACCTGGACGTAGTCTCCGTGACGTCCCCGCAGACTGTCTAAAACCTGGACGTAGTCTCTGTGACGTCCCCGCAGACTGTCTAAAACCTGTACGTAGTCTCTGAGACGTCCCCGCAGACTGTCTAAAACCTGGACGTAGTCTCTGAGACGTCCCCGCAGACTGTCTAAAACCTGGACGTAGTCTCTGTGACGTCCCCAGCAGACTGTCTAAAACCTGGACGTAGTCTCTGTGACGTCCCCGCAGACTGTCTAAAACCTGGACGTAGTCTCTGTGACGTCCCCGCAGACTGTCTAAAACCTGGATGTAGTCTCTGTGACGTCCCTGCAGACTGTCTAAAACCTGGACGTAGTCTCTGAGACGTCCCCGCAGACTGTCTAAAACCTGGACGTAGTCTCTGTGATGTCCCCGCAGACTGTCTAAAACCTGGACGTAGTCTCTGAGACGTCCCCGCAGACTGTCTAAAACCTGTACGTAGTCTCCGTGACGTCCCCGCAGACTGTCTAAAACCTGGACGTAGTCTCTGTGACGTCCCCGCAGACTGTCTAAAACCTGTACGTAGTCTCTGAGACGTCCCCGCAGACTGTCTAAAACCTGTACGTAGTCTCCGTGACGTCCCCGCAGACTGTCTAAAACCTGGACGTAGTCTCTGTGACGTCCCCACAGACTGTCTAAAACCTGGACGTAGTCTCTGTGACGTCCCCGCAGACTGTCTAAAACCTGGACGTAGTCTCCGTGACGTCCCTGCAGACTGTCTAAAACCTGGACGTAGTCTCCGTGACGTCCCCGCAGACTGTCTTAAACCTCTCTCTGACCCTGTTGAGTCTCTGGTTCTGTTCTGGTTGGTTGGACGTTGCAGAAGCGTTCTCTCTCTCTCTTAGCTCTCAGTGGCTGCCAAACCAAACTTGTGTCGTGGATCCAGCGGTGGAGCTGCTCTTCATCTCTGAGAGATTCTGGGTGGAATTTATGACGAGCGACGACAATTTGTTGACACGTTTGCTCGATTGAGTGGAAAGTTGTAATTTTGTTTCCTGCTGTTTGTGCAGACGTGTAAAAAACTCAGTTCTCAGCTGATGGAGGAAGTCTTACTCTGAAAAACCTGAAATAGGTCGAGTCCGTGCTTCCTGTGACGGACTTCAACGTTTACAGGGTGATTAGTTTGGTAAAGAACCCAAAACAAACATATAAAGAACTCGTCGTTAAAGCTGACTCAGCGTTCACAGACGACGAGCAGGCCAAAAGATTTGAGTTCTTCAGCTTCAGTGGAAACTCTCATTTCTGACTCAGCCTGAAGAAACCAACAAGGAAGAGTTTAAAGAGGCTGAGCCGCCTTCAGACGATCTCAGTCTGAGAGACATAAGATTTATTTTCTTTTATTTTAACACATCCTGACAACTCCCCAACCACAAATTAACTCGTTAGCAACCACAACATATCCAAACATTTTCTATTTACCTCATTTCTGTTTTTAATTTAACTTTAAATTGCTGAACTTATTTAATCCCAGTCTGAGTAAAAGAAATGACATTTTCTTTGTTATTGCAGAGTTCTGAGGTTTAAATATGATTATTAAAATAATTAACCCAAAGGATGCACGTACGAGGCAAACTAAAGAGGACCCAGGATTGAGCCCTGAGGAACACCACAACACCTTAAATAAGAGTCTGAGGAACATTTAGACCACTTCAGGTGTAAATAATGTGACATGAAGACACAGGAGACGGAGCGCTTACTGTCAAATGTTTAATCTGTTCAGTACAGAGTGTTTATCTCAGTGCAAGTGCCAAAAACATGGATATGGAGCCGTGTTTGCTTTATGTACAGATCTGAACTTTGGCATTGAGAAGCAGAGCGGGCCGCGGAGGAGGCAGCAGGGGGTCCAACACAAACGTGAGCCAACGAACGGACGAACCCGACGGCTGCGATCGGAGCCGCCAACGTCCGAATGAACAGCAGCAAAGAAACAACAAACTGAACAGAGCGAGAAGAATGAACACAGAGCGACGAACGTCGAGTTTTCTTCATTTCAAACAAACAATGAACAAAATTAATGGTATATATATTTATATTTATATATCTAAAGTGCAATATGGTACAAAAATATAGAAGGTCAGCAGCACCTCGATACATTTACAAAATAAATACACCATTCAGACAAAATAAATTACCGCCAAACAAAAAAACATAACTGGAATAAAAAAAGAAGAAAGCGAGGATTCACAAAGATTCAAATCTGTCGCCTCACAGAGCATCAAATAAGATTTTATCATATTCTGCTATTTATTCTGCGATATTTAGAATATTTACAGATAATAAATATTTTCCAATTTCTTTCCAAACAATCAAAATTACAGACGACTGTAACATGAATATTTAGGAGTCCACTCCGACTGTCCGCAGGGATCTGAAACACAAACACAAGAAAAGATGATTTTATATTTACCAAACAAAAACAATAAGAAACAAACAAAGTCGTAACTGAACTTATTTTATGGAGTCGTTTTACTTTGATGTTTTCACAGAGTTTACGTTACGTGAACTTTAAACAAATTAGTGACGGATTAAATTGAAGTTTTAATAAAGTATGATAAATATGTGATCAGCTGATCGTCATGTGATCAGCTGATCACATGACGATCAGCTGATCTTCGTGTGATCAGCAGATCGTCATGTGAAGGTCAGCTGATCACATGAATCTTCATGACGATCAGCTGATCACATGAAGGTCAGCTGATCTTCATGTGAAGGTCAGCTGATCACATGAATCTTCATGTGGTCAGCTGATCACATGCTGTTCATGTCTTTGATCTAAAATCAAAGTTTAGTTTTGTCTGTTTTGGCCGTTCTTCTTCGTGGACTCACCTTTGCCAGAGACTGACAGCGTTTTAAAGCAGCGCCCTCTGCAGGCCGAGCAGAGACCTCCACTCCAGGTGGAGTCCACTCCCTGGTTCGCTCTCCAGCCTCCACCCCAATGAGCGCGCCCTCCTCTTCCTCTTCTCTCCTTCCCGCCTCTTTCCGGACCTCCCTTTCTTCTTCCTCTTGCAGGGCGGCTTCATGACGCCGTCCTTGCACAGCTGAGCCTTGTTGGTCTCCTGCGGCAGGTTGGTGCCCTCCTCCTCCTCCAGCCTGAAGCTGATGGGGAGGTTCTTGGTTCCTCCGGGCGGTTTGGAGTGCAGGGTGCTGCCGGTGGTGCTCAGGTTGATGCCCAGACTGACTCCTGGCAGCCCGACGCCGGCGCCACTGCTGCTCCCGCCTCCACCGGTGGTCCGGACCGGGAGGTCCCGGATCTCCGCCGTGTGGACTTCGTCCAAAAGCTCCTGCAGCCACATGCGGCGCTTAAAGTCCTGCAGCGCCCGGCCTTTGTCGTGCATCAGCTGAGCGTGAGTCACCGAGCGCTTTCTGCAAAACAGAAGACAGAGTCTGACGTCAGAGTTCAGATACGTGACGAACGTCCAGACAGAGACAAGAAAACTGAATAAAAGACAAATAAAGACACATACAGACAAATAAAGACACATAAAGACACATAAAGACACATAAAGACACATAAAGACACATACAGACATAAAAACATCTTCACATAATCTAAAAGTGTAAACGCTGTGAACGCAGCACGGACACTTGTTGCTCACAGGTGAGC
>JAFMOB010000554.1:220850-249913 GCA_018985215.1 Larimichthys polyactis
TATGTGGAAAGGGTTATCTGAAGGTTTGTTCCACGTCCTATAATAAAGATCAGACTTACATTCTGCTGCTCAGGGCGTCGATGGGTCGGCCGTGGTGCGGCACCGGAGAGCAGAGCAGGAACAGAGCGAAGCACCACTGCTGCAGAACCCTCCTGGAGCAGAACATGGTGGAGACGTCCTGCAAGCAAACAAACACAGTGTGAACGCCCGCCAGCTGTCAACGCATCCTGCAGGTCGCAGGGTCGAGACCTCTGAACCGTGAACGAGCCGCCGACCTGCAGACGAGACCGGACCGGCCCAGAGTGAAGGAACCAAAACAAAGTGAGAAGAAGACGAGTTAACGGGAAACTTACTGTCCCTCAGCAGCGTCTGTCCAACACGGAAAATAAAACAGATCAAGAGAAAGAAAAACGTCTGTCTCCGTCTCAGACTCGACTCCCAAACAATCCAGGTGATGACAGAAAAATCCCTCCAGCAAGAAAACATCCAGCAGCTCGTCTCTAAACTTTAGTTCCTCCTTTAAAAACTCCGACAAGTCGACAAGAAGAAGAAGAAGAAGAAGAAGAAGAAGAAGAAGAAGAAGAAGTCCAGTCTGCAGCTGCAGCAGGCGTCCAGGTGTCCTCAGTTAAAGGTGAGTGTTAGACTGACGGAGGGACGGACGGGTGGAGGAGGCTGCTCTGCTGCTGCTGCTCGGCTGCAGGTCCTGATGATCTGATGGGAACGTTGGCTTCATGCTGCCTGACGAGGTCAGAGGCGACAAGGAGGGAGGACCGAGGAGGAAAGAGGAGGGACCTCCACCACGGACCCGCCCACCCAAGAGTGGACGAGGAGAACCGACAGGAAGGTGGCACTCGAGACGCACACACAGCTGGAGCTACGGGAGGTCGCTAGTGCCACAAAATACTACAATATGTCTGTTTGGAGTTTAATATTTCAGAGTCGAGATTCATTCATGCTGCAACATGTGAAACAACGACACATGAGCCATAAATAATAAAAACAAACATCTATGAGGGGTCGCTAGTGCCAAAATACTAAGACATGTCTGTTTGAGTCTGGTGATTGAATTTCAGTGTCAACACTGAGGACAAAAAAACATAAAGACAAACACAACTATGAGGGGTGTTTAGTGCCAAGGATACTGATTTGTCTGTCTGAGCAGCTTGAATCAAGACATTTTAAAACGACAAAAAATACCAAAGCAAAAGGCAAAAACATACGAGGCTATAAGGGGTGATTAGTGCCAAAAATACTACGACATGTCTGTTTGAGTATGGTGTCTGAATTTTTAGTGTCAACACTGAGGACACTAAAATCATGAAACGACGACACACAAACAATAAGAAACAAAAAACCCAAATACTAACTAGTGCCAAAAATACTGATTTGTCTGTCTGAGCAGCTCAAGTGAATAAAATATAAAACTATAAAAACAAAAATAGTTTCTTTGGTGTTTAATATTTCAGTGTCAACACTGAGGAGATTTATTCATACTTGGACTCGACGCAACATTGAATAAAATAATAAAAACAAATAAAAGGCCGAAATATATGAAAATATATGAGGGGTGATTAGTGCCAAAATATACAGATGTGTTGGTTGGAGCAGTTTGAGTCTGGTGTTCTATGAGGCACAGTTAGTGTCCAAACTACTTATTGTCTGTTTCATGTTTAATATTCAATGTCAACAAGGTAACACAACTACACGATAAAATAAAACAAATAAAGCAAAAGGCAAAAATCTACAATCTATGAGGGGTGATTAGTGCCAAAAATACTGCTCCATCTGAGGAGTTTGAGTATGGTGTTTAATATTTCAGTGTCAACACTGAGAAAATTCATGCTGAAGAGATGGCAACATTAAACACTATGAGGAGTGATTAGTGCCAAAAATGCTCAACCATTGACCATGACTTTTAGTGGTTGGTGAGAGCTTGGTGAAATAAAAGGCTGAAAGACAGACGCCGAGCTGGGCTGACTGCTGCTGGACTAGGCAGTGATATCAGCTGCTGCTGGGGACCTGGATGATGATTGGCTGCTGGGGACCTGGCTGATGATTGGCTGTTAGGTCAGGTGGTCTGTCTCAGGTAGAGCGCTCGGCCTCCAGGCACAAAGTTGAACTCTGGACTTCAGACATGAAAACAGAAACTTCTCCTCAGGGCGACGCCTGCTATCAGTTACAGAAGAGTGAAGCGCCGTTCAAACGTGCCGTTAGCAGATTTCTGTCATTTCGTCTTGGAGGTCGCTTCGTTAGAGTCACGTGTGATCGTTAAAGTGATTCTCAGAGGCGCGCACAGCGATCAGCTGACGAACATTCGCTGCTCTGCCATCTTTACGACGATCAGCTGAGAGCTCCTCAAACATCACCTCGACCATCTGCACATCAGCTGCTGCGAGGCGTTCATGATCCACATTATCTGTCATCAGTCTGCTAATGATCATTAACTTTGTTCTTTAACGCGCGTCACCTCCACACAGATCATTACACTCCATGTCATGTTCATCATGTGCAAACATCTTCAGACCACCGACGCCGTCCCTGCTCTTATGTAACGCTCACACTGAGCCTCGTGCTAACACCAGATACATGAACTTTAAACCTCATCTCAGACTGGAGACCTGGTTCAGGTCCTGCTGGACTTCAGTCACTGAGACTGTTTCAGTTTGTCCTGAGTTTGTTGTGTTTCCTGTTTTATTTTGGAGTCTCTGTGTTTCATCCAAGTAAATAACGAAGTGACCTTTCGTTAACCAGCTCTGTGTGTTAGTTAGTTAGAAGCCGTCGCTGATCCGTGCCATGACTTCGAACCTCAACATTTAGAAGATGACAGTGAAGCTAGTGAAGCATGTAGCCAGGCGTGTACACGCTGCATGGACATGTATCGATGGAAAACCCAGTTCGAGGGCAGAAGTTGGGTCGGATGGTGAGTTCAAGCTTCAGCTGCTGGTACCATCACACAGACGAGGACGAAGCTCTGAGAGCGACTCCGACTCTTCAGGAAAGTCCCAGTTTAAAAAGCTGCCATGAGAACATCGAGAGAAAGACGTGAAGTTTCCTGAGTTAACCTCCACACATGGAGCCTTCAGTCCTCCTGCAGAGCAAACATCAGTAAGTCAGACACACTGATATTCCTCCACCGCTCTGACTGACACGTGTTGAAACATCACAATGCGTTCCAGCTGTCGCCTCTGACGATTAAAAGCAGATCTCAGAGAGAAGCAGGCCGGCGCTCACTCGCTCACTCATGGCGTCTTATCGCTCGCTGTGGGGAGAAGTGTTTACACGAGCATGCGGCACCAACATGTCACATGACGGAGATTTACGTGTAGTTTTTCTTCCCGTGTTTAGAAACAGACGTGTGATTAATGTTTCTGAGATTTAGTTCAACAAAAGCTGATGAGTTGGTTTTAAGTTGCACTAACAGAACCGAGAGACTCGAACCAGCGGCTCGTTCTGCAGCCGCTCGCTGCGATCGTCTACAGACGCACAAAGTACGGTGTTGGTAAAAACACTGCGTGTACCTGCAGCACGAGAAGATGAAGTCTGAGAGATCATCAACATCAACGTTCAGGTCAACCTGCAACAACAGACCGCTAGCAACGCAACCACGACACTAGCAAACACTATCTGACTTCCAATAGATATCTGTGGGGTCGATCCGTACGTAGATGTGGATGTAGATATCTGTGGGGTCGATCCGTACGTAGATGTGGATGTAGATATCTGTGGGGTCGATCCGTACGTAGATGTGGATGTAGATATCTGTGGGGTCGATCCGTACGTAGATGTGGATGTAGATATCTGTGGGGTTTCCCTTCAGCCTGACTCAACATGAAGCCGGCTGGCTGACTGGAGTCAGACTGTGTTTCCAATTTACTCAATTATCTGAAACATTCGGGCCTGGCGACGGCAGTCTGTTGATGCGTCCTTGATTTTTACCCAGAAGTAGCAGCTCGGCTGTAAAGGTCAGCGCGTGAACATGAAACACACAATGAACACATTATTGTTGAGCGTGGAGGCTGGGCGCGGTGATGCAATGAACCTTTCTGCTCCCGCGTTCATTCATCAGGGATCATAAACACAATCCACTGCTGCTTTCCAAGTCCACCATAAAAAAATCAACGTTCTGATGGAGGGTGATCGCTGCCAGAGAGGATCATGGGAGCAGTTTGTCTGAAAATTAGTCCAGCTCCTTCCAGTTTATGAGCTGCTCTGGTTGGACTCGGTTCAGGAACACAAAGTCCGGCCAGAACAAAAGGAGGAGCGTCGGATCGGCGGTGGGAACGGCTACCTGTCGTCGACCCGACGCCCACCTTGGAAATAAGTCTCTCATGTGAGAGCTGCTTCACCTGGAAACAGGTAGCAGAGGGGAAAGTCTTTTCCTGGCAGCGGGCGGCCCGTGGGGTCCGAGCCAGGAAAGCTGGTTTAGATTCATAGAAAATTGCAGCGTCTTGGCAGAGCACGACATACACAAAACAAATGTCCGCTTTTAATCTTTGCGACCGCACCCCCCGCCTCTCCACCTCTAAAAACAATTCTCCTCACAAAGACTCGTACTGTTAGCCCCCCCCTCCATCAGCGCTCCATCCACCGAGCTGATAGGACATTAACCCCATCAGGTCACGTTAAATAAAGTCCTGATCAACAACCAGAACCAGAGTCTGCAGGGAGACTGGACGGGTCGACGGGACTTAACCAGTGTTGAATAAAACATTACAAATGTCAGATTTGGTGTCAAATTAAGAATTTATCGTCTGTGGGGACGTCACGGAGACTACGTCCAGGTTTTAGACAGTCTGCGGGGACGTCACAGAGACTACGTCCAGGTTTTAGACAGTCTGCGGGGACGTCACAGAGACTACGTCCAGGTTTTAGACAGTCTGTGGGGACGTCACGGAGACTACGTCCAGGTTTTAGACAGTCTGTGGGAATCTCAGACGGAGACTAAAACAGGACTCGATCTTACTCTGAGTGACGTGTCAGGAGTCTTCAGGTGGGTGAAGTGTTCCTGTGGTTAAGGAGGTGACGGCGCTCTGTGCAGCAGCTGTGAATCATGGAGGAGCTCTCGGGGTGAGGCGGGTGAGGAATGGTGTCCGGACGGCCAAATGATGTTAATGTGTGAGTGTAGGGGAGGAGGGGGGAGTGATGGATGATGAGCGGTGATGCAGAGACCGTGAGACGTCTCCGGGGTGGCCCGTCCTGACCTCTGGCTTACCCTCGACCCTCCTCTTTGGCCTCGCGCAGTGGCGACATATTTTACCGGAGGAATTCAGGAATGTACATTTAGTTTTTATTTGTTTTTGGGGACGGACAGAGTCTCAGAGTCTTACAGAGTCTTAGAGACTTACAGAGTCTTAAAGACTGCGTCCTCCTCCCTCTGGTCACACGCCCACCACAGGAACACATGCTGCACCACCGCTGTGCAACCACAAGCAGCAGACACATTTCACAGCTTCCCGCTCTGACCCCATGACCATCTGACACCATGATCACAGCCCAAGCTCTGGGTTGAGACCCCGAGCAGGGTCTCTTCATGCACACACCGGGCCGTGGTTTGTTAAAGTAGAATACATTTTGAGTTCCCTGTTAAATGATGAGACTCAAACCTTCAGCTGAAGCTGAATGTGTCATCACGTAACGCCCGTCAGACGGTGACTTCAACAGACGTCACATGTCGTCTTCGTTTGACGGACTCGTTAGTGGACTCGTTAGCTGAGCATCAGCAGCGTTCAGAGGAGCGAGCGGCGCCTGCAGTCTGCTGATCAATTACATCTGATTATGGTCAGCGCCGTGGTTCAGAGCTAACGGGCTTTCTGGGTTTATGGTTATGATGTTTAGCACTTGGAGCTGACACACCGTCCTCTGCGCGTTGGATTCATTAGTAAAGAAAAGTGAAAGTGAGCGAAGGTGTGAACCCACAGCGCCTTCAACTAACGAACAAAACAACACGAGACTTTAACTAACGAACAAAACAACACGAGACTTTAACTAACGAACAAAACAACACGAGACTTCAACTAACAAACAAAACAACACGAGACTTTAACTAACGAACAAAACAACACGAGACTTTAACTAACGAACAAAACAACACGAGACTTCAACTAACAAACAAAACAACACAAGACTTTAACTAACGAACAAAACAACACGAGACTTTAACTAACGAACAAAACAACACGAGACTTCAACTAACGAACAAAACAACACGAGACTTTAACTAACGAACAAAACAACACGAGACTTTAACTAACGAACAAAACAACACGAGACTTCAACTAACAAACAAAACAACACGAGACTTTAACTAACGAACAAAACAACACGAGACTTCAACTAACGAACAAAACAACACGAGACTTTAACTAACGAACAAAACAACACAAGACTTTAACTAACGAACAAAACAACACGAGACTTTAACTAACGAACAAAACAACACGAGACTTTAACTAACGAACAAAACAACACGAGACTTTAACTAACGAACAAAACAACACGAGACTTTAACTAAGAAACAAAACAACACAAGACTTTAACTAACGAACAAAACAACACAAGACTTTAACTAACGAACAAAACAACACGAGACTTTAACTAACGAACAAAACAACACAAGACTTTAACTAACGAACAAAACAACACAAGACTTTAACTAACGAACAAAACAACACGAGACTTTAACTAACGAACAAAACAACACGAGACTTCAACTAACGAACAAAACAACACGAGACTTTAACTAACGAACAAAACAACACGAGACTTTAACTAACGAACAAAACAACACGAGACTTTAACTAACGAACAAAACAACACGAGACTTTAACTAACGAACAAAACAACACGAGACTTCAACTAACGAACAAAACAACACGAGACTTTAACTAACGAACAAAACAACACGAGACTTTAACTAACGAACAAAACAACACGAGACTTTAACCAAACCAGCAGCACAATGTTGGAAACACACTGAAATATGAAAATGTTAATTACTGCTCGACTGATTAATTTAAGAAATGAAGCTGTCGGATGGACAGACGTGAAGTTTGTTTTTACATTTATAGACTCTTCTATGATTTAAAGTTAAACTGTTTATGAGCTCATTAACATTCCGCTTTCTCGTTAACGGCAGCAGACAGATCGATGACGTGTTGCTCAGTAAAATGAAGAAACTGTTTCTGATTACTTTTCTTTAATTAAAGTCGTCCAGAGTTTGTTTTATTTTGTAGTTCTCACCTGTCTGATTAGTTTCACCTGTTTGTCTTCAGGTTCTGTTTCCTGTTTTCTTTTAGTTTTCGTGTTTCATCCAAGTGCATAATTAAAGTAACTCTTCGTTAAACCGTCTGTTTGTTAGTATCTAAAATATTTAATATATAATAATAAACGTAAAAATGTGACTGAGTTTCAAACAATAACTTTGATGTCATTATTTCCTGCAGTCGTGTTAAAACTCTCCCGATGGGTCCGCTCTGTTCCTCGTAACAGAACCGGGTCAGACAAACCGGGTCAGGATTATATCCCCGTTAGCCCGTTAACAACATCCAGGATCAGGTTGAATCGTCTCTGGTTAGTTTATGGATCCACTTCAAACTGAGTCGACCACATCCAGACAAACATCCAGGGGAAAATGAATATTTGAAAAAGGTTGTATATTGAGAATAATAAAAATAAAGTCGAACATTCCTGTAACATTTAAACATTAAAGTTAAATTCTGACACACAGATCTAAACTGTGGTTTGTTGTTGTTCCAGTCAGACATGAACATTAAACACAGACACCTTCTGTTCATAATAAATGAATGAATCATAACTCACTTGTATCAGAGCTCGTGTCGTCTTCTTCATGAATCCACCGAGCAGCTGTGAAACAACCAAACGTCCCTGAACTCAAGCAGAAGAAGAAGCTCCTCTGGTTCCTGGGAGGTTGTTGGAGGGTTTGTTGGAGGTTGTTGTGGAGTCTGTGCTCTCTTTGCTTTTTAAATAAAGGTTGAGCCCTCCTGCTGACATCACACGGCGGTCATCACGCCTCACGGTAGTAGAAGAATCCGCTGCATCGTAATTAGATGGACCAACTTACTCACTATCTTCCTCCCTCCCTCCCTCCTTTCCTTCCTCCCACATCCCCTTTCCTTTCGTCCTTTCCTTCCCTCACAAACACGCCGCGACTTTAATGCAGAGTCTAAACTAATGACACATGTCAGCGCTGCGTGTTGTTTCGTGGTGGTTTGAGTCTCACATTGATTTTTCACTGTGCTGCACGTCACTGAGGCACGGCAACGAAACCGACACGTTAAACCTGAGCACAAACTTTACTTAGGCACGTTAATGTGATCGTTTTACAGCCGTTATGAAAACAGTCTGTCGTCTGCTGTGTTTTCGTCTCACTTTAATTCTACTGTATTAAGTAATGACCCCCAGCTTTCAGCGCTGACCGGAGGCGGGAGCTGAAAAACAGAGAGCTCTCCAAAACATGGTAGTAGTGGTTTGTCCGTCACGCCTTCGCCTGCTTGCGTAGCGTCCCTCCTCACCCCCAACACGAAAGCAGAGCGCTGTTTCCAGCCGTGCCATCTGGTCTGAGGTTCGCTATGTTTAGCAGAGGGGTCGCCGTGGTTTTGGGGTCAAACCCTCCTTCATGAGCGAGGACTGAGTCCAAGCCAGACGCTGCTGCTGTCTGCCAGAGCCAACAAGTATTTACCGTACACGAGAGAGTCGCGGCAAGAAAAACACCTGAGAAACATCGTCAACAGCTGCCCTGAGATATGACTGACACTACATTCATATACACAATCATTGAAATTAGCTTACGTTAGCTCGTCTGAAGTGAGTTAACGTTAGCTCGTCTGAAGTGAGTTAACGTTAGCTCGTCTGAAGTGAGTTAACGTTAGCTCGTCTGAAGTGAGTTAACGTTAGCTCGTCTGAAGTAAGTTAACGTTAGCTCGTCTGAAGTGAGTTAACGTTAGCTCGTCTGAAGTGAGTTAACGTTAGCTCGTCTGAAGTGAGTTAACGTTAGCTCGTCTGAAGTGAGTTAACGTTAGCTCGTCTGAAGTGAGTTAACGTTAGCTCGTCTGAAGTGAGTTTACGTTAGCATGTCTGAAGTGACCTTACGTTAGCTCGTCTGAAGTGAGTTAACGTTAGCTCGTCTGAAGTGAGTTTACGTTAGCATGTCTGAAGTGAGGTTACGTTAGCTCGTCTGAAGTGAGTTTACGTTAGCTCGTCTGAAGTGAGTTAACGTTAGCTCGTTTGAAGTGAGTTTACGTTAGCTCGTCTGAAGTGAGTTAACGTTAGCTCGTCTGAAGTGAGTTAACGTTAGCTCGTCTGAAGTGAGTTAACGTTAGCTCGTCTGAAGTGAGCTAACGTTAGCTCGTCTGAAGTGAGTTAACGTTAGCTCGTCTGAAGTGAGTTTACGTTAGCTCGTCTGAAGTGAGTTTACGTTAGCATGTCTGAAGTGACCTTACGTTAGCTCGTCTGAAGTGAGTTAACGTTAGCTCGTCTGAAGTGAGTTTACGTTAGCATGTCTGAAGTGAGGTTACGTTAGCTCGTCTGAAGTGAGTTTACGTTAGCTCGTCTGAAGTGAGTTAACGTTAGCTCGTTTGAAGTGAGTTTACGTTAGCTCGTCTGAAGTGAGTTAACGTTAGCTCGTCTGAAGTGAGTTAACGTTAGCTCGTCTGAAGTGAGTTTACGTTAGCTCGTTTGAAGTGAGTTTACGTTAGCTCGTCTGAAGTGAGTTAACGTTAGCTCGTCTGAAGTGAGTTATCGTTAGCTCGTCTGAAGTGAGTTAACGTTAGCTCGTCTGAAGTGAGCTAACGTTAGCTCGTCTGAAGTGAGTTAACGTTAGCTCGTCTGAAGTGAGTTAACGTTAGCTCGTCTGAAGTGAGCTAACGTTAGCTCGTCTGAAGTGAGTTAACGTTTAGTTACTGTACTTTTTGAATAATTCAGAGGCACTTTTATTTTATTTGCAGACTTTTAATCCAAATAAATATATTATTGCACTACAACGTAACATGTTGTGTACCGGACAAACACAACTTTAAAGATTATTAATGTATGAACTCCTTTTCGATATACTGTCGGAGTTAACACGATAAATTATTTAAATTCCAGCTGAAATGTTTGATGATGAACTCTGATTTAAAATGACGTTTGTTGGTTTGATCTTTTGAATGAATGTCATGAACTCATTAAAAGTCGTGGTTAAGGTCACTGGACTGCAGGAAGTAAACAAGGTCGTTAGTGTTTGGACTGCACGATGATTCATCCAAACTAATGAAGTCAATTAAAGGTGCACATTAAACATCGTCGCAGTCAATGGAGCAGACGGTCAATGTTTAGTTTGCCCTGCTGACTCTGGGAATCAAACCTGCGACAAACACGAGACGGCCGCTCATTCTCTCTGACTTCATCGCCATCGTCACCTCACTGATCCAACGCTGACTCACGTCCTGTACATTTACCCATGATGCCTGTAGACAGTACGTGAGCAGGTCGTGACTCGTTTCCTCTTCATCCAGCAAAGTCACGCGGACGTTTAACGTTATGTGAGTGAGAGCGAGCGAGCGTCACCATGACGACACACAGCGAGCGTCACCATGACGACACACAGCCGAGCGTCACCATGACGGCTAACCCTTAGCTTAGCTTCAGTTACCGTTAGCATGTTAGCTCCACCATCATTTATTGCTGGCTAAAATCAACACGTTAGCATCATGCAGCACGTTAGCTGCTAACCCAGTCGTAGTGTTGTGTTAGCGACAATGTTAGCTGCATGTGACGTTATCGACACGCGACTGGACTTTGTTACGTTAGCGAGCTAGCAGTTTGTCTGCGTTAGCGAGCAAGCTAACGTTAACCAGCTAAATTCTTTATAGACTCCATTGCTAAGCTAACGTTACAATATTTTGATTTTAAGATAAAACAATACATTCTTTTTAGAATAAGATAAGACCAGCGTGTTTTATTTAACCTGCAGGAAGTAGAAATGATTCATTTAAAGACGTGTAATTAATGTAAATGTATTTTGTATGTACTGTTTTTTTCTTGTACTGTATTCGACCTTCTGTCCTCTGTAAGAATCACCTCACATTTCTGTCATTATGATCTTCATCTATAAATATTCTGAACAATCAGCTGTTAATGATCAAACTGACTTCACGTTATCGTGACTCTTACGTAACGATGAAGGTCGTATCTGTTTGTCAGAGCTTTACTTGGAAAATATCATTTTTTTTGTCTTGGACAACATTCGTCATCAATGAACCCGAATTAAATTATTACTCTTAATTAAATGTCCGGCCGATGTCTGAGGCTGTTATATCAAAGCTGAGGCTAAAGATAGAAGCTAAGCACAGAGACATCACTAACGAGATAACGGAGGAGAGCGGTCATTAAAAAAACGTTAGCGAGCTCGGGATGGTTTTCATTTGGAGGCTTTCTTCTTTACGGAGACACCGAGAGGCTGTAAAATGTTTCCACATGCGTAAATGTGCCGTTTATTGTGGAGATGTAAAGACTCACAGTGTTCACAAATTCATTAACTTCCTTCACGTCTGTGTGGATCCTCAAAACAAACCCAGTCTGCTCTGAAGACGCCGATAACGAGACACCAGGCGCTTTACGGACACGATAAAGTCACAATCTGGAACAAGGTGGGACGAGGAAATTAAAAGGAGACCACACACAAGTTCACTTATATTTATTTATATTCATTTACATGCAGACTGTACACAGACACAAGACAAGTTACGTCCCCACAGACTGTCTAAATCCTGGACGTAGTCTCCGTGACGTCCCCGCAGACTGTCTAAATCCTGGACGTAGTCTCCGTGACGTCCCCGCAGACTGTCTAAAACCTGGACGTAGTCTCCGTGACGTCCCCGCAGACTGTCTAAAACCTGGACGTAGTCTCCGTGACGTCCCCGCAGACTGTCTAAAACCTGGACGTAGTCTCCGTGACGTCCCCGCAGACTGTCTAAAACCTGGACGTAGTCTCCGTGACGTCCCCGCAGACTGTCTAAAACCTGGACGTAGTCTCCGTGACGTCCCCGCAGACTGTCTAAAACCTGGACGTAGTCTCCATGACGTCCCCGCAGACTGTCTAAAACCCGGACGTAGTCTCCGTGACGTCCCCGCAGACTGTCTCAAACCTGGACGTAGTCTCTGTGACGTCCCCACAGACTGTCTAAAACCTGGACGTAGTCTCTGTGACGTCCCCGCAGACTGTCTAAAACCTGGACGTAGTCTCCGTGCGTCCCCGCAGACTGTCTCAAACCTGGACGTAGTCTCCGTGACGTCCCCGCAGACTGTCTAAAACCTGGACGTAGTCTCTGTGACGTCCCCGCAGACTGTCTAAAACCTGGACGTAGTCTCTGTGACGTCCCCGCAGACTGTCTTAAACCTGGACGTGGTCTCTGGGACGTCCCCGCAGACTGTCTAAAACCTGGACGTAGTCTCTGTAACGTCCCCGCAGACTGTCTAAAACCTGGACGTAGTCTCTGTGACGTCCCCGCAGACTGTCTTAAACCTGGACGTAGTCTCTGTGACGTCCCCGCAGACTGTCTAAAACCTGGACCTAGTCTCTGTAACGTCCCCGCAGACTGTCTAAAACCTGGATGTAGTCTCTGTGACGTCCCCACAGACTGTCTAAAACCTGGACGTAGTCTCCGTGACGTCCCCGCAGACTGTCTAAAACCTGGACGTAGTCTCCGTGACGTCCCCGCAGACTGTCTAAAACCTGGACGTAGTCTCCGTGACGTCCCCGCAGACTGTCTAAAACCTGGACGTAGTCTCTGTGACGTCCCCGCAGACTGTCTAAAAACCTGGACGTAGTCTCCGTGACGTCCCCGCAGACTGTCTAAAACCTGGACGTAGTCTCCGTAACGTCCCCGCAGACTGTCTAAAACCTGGACGTAGTCTCTGTGACGTCCCCGCAGACTGTCTTAAACCTGGACGTGGTCTCTGGGACGTCCCCGCAGACCGTCTAAAACCTGGACGTAGTCTCTGTGACGTCCCCGCAGACTGTCTAAAACCTGGACGTAGTCTCCGTGACGTCCCCGCAGACTGTCTAAAACCTGGACGCAGTGATCTGATTTACATAATCAGAAGTCGGAGCGGCCTCTTACTTGAATCTTCACTGTAACTGTATCATTAAAGAAACTCGTCATCTAAGGGTCGGCCTGCTGGAGGGACGACGGATGTCATTGGATACGTTTCTTTTCTTTTCCTTGGTTCACTTTAAAAAGTAGCCGGCTGAAATGTGACTGATTCTGCATGATTGTTTCAAAGTGAAACCATATTGGGGAACAGATGAGGGCTGACAGGGGATCAGGACAGTAATATATGCTCAGTGAGTCAGGGGGGAAAATGTCTTCTGGCACCACGAACAGACGAACATAGGCAGCTCTTTAATGCCACACACTCACTCATGACCACTTCTATGGATAAACATGTTTTTATTGTCAAGGAGATGAAAATGAGAGATTGTGTTCAGATTCTCCTTCTAAAGAAGCTTTGTGTGAGCGTCCGTCACATCGCGGATCACAGGAAGACGAACGTCTGAGAGGGGGGACGGAAAATACTGAATGAGTCTGTTTGAATGTGACGACGTATCGAGTCAGAAGACGATGAGACGTTTGTGTTTTTAATCATCATCCAGGTCCCAGCAGCAGCTGATATCACTGACTAGTCCAGCAGCAGTCAGCCCAGCTCGGCGTCTGTCTTTCAGCCTTTTATTTCACCAAGCTCTCACCAACCACTAAAAGTCAGTCCCACATTTACTCTTGTCCGGCGGCTTCTTGCTCGCTCACTCTCTCCTTTTCTCTTCTTAGCTTCCTCCGTCAGCGTCCTCTTCACTCTCTGCTCCTCTGCCATCATGTCCATAGAAGCTGCTGAACCTGTAAACCTCTTCTTCTTCTTCTTCTTCTTCTTCTTCTTCACGGTGGTCCAAACCTCCTGTGGTACAAACACTCCCCAGGCTAACAAACTGAGCTAACAGCAGCTACGGTTGGCAGCAGTAAATCACATGCATGTACTTGGACACCATTCACAAGTCACTCATTGGTTGGTTGGTTAGACTGTCGTAGGATTTAAAATGAGTAACTAAAGTTATCGATAAATGTAATGAAGTAAAAAAACACATACATACAAAATACGAATACATTTCTGTTTTTTAAAATGATCTGTACATTCACAGATTTTCATGAAAGTTGCTGAGAACTGGAAGAATTCAAATCACAGATGAGTAAATAAAAAAGTGACTGAAGAGTTAAATATACAGAACTGTGCTGCTGGCAGAACATGGACTCTGAAACTTTCTCATTTTGTCTTGAATTCTTCTCTGTGCTCCTGCAGAGATGCAGATTCTCCATATTTACTGTGCATGTGTGATGAGCTGTTTTTCTTGTGGCTGGTTTTACAGCAGTTTCCATGTGCAAAGGTGTCCTCGGAGATTAAGCTCGCCTTCGAATCTGTAATTCCAGCCGCATTTCTTCCACTGCAGGCAGCATCGCAGGACACGCCAGGCGAGCGGCAGCCGAGCGCGGCGCCAGCACAATCTGATTTTTCCAGTTAGAATGAGGACGCAGGAAGGTGGCTGCAAACACCAAAACACAGATATACATTCATGAATCAGGTTGTGACAGTGAGATGAAACTGTGCCGCTGTCGTGGAGACTGAACGTTAACTTTCCACACGGAGCCAATCAGACAGCTCCGGCTCTATAAATAGAAAATAAAGCCGTGCAGCTAATAACAGAGTGCAGCAGACGTCTGCTGATTCAAGTGTGTGTGCAGGAGGCAGATCGAGCGTGTCGGCAGGCCTCTCACTTTCCACGAGTCCAGATCTGAACGCAGCATCGTGAACGAGATTTAAAGCTTCAGACTGATTCGATTTATTGAAGTGACTCAGGAACATAAAGAGGAGACCCTCCACACTCATTATTGGGTTTGATGAGTCATTAATTACCTGGAATTCCTTAAATTGTTGCTCTCCACCTTTCAGATTTCTGCAGTTTTTGTGAAATCATTGCAAACTAAATCATATAAGTATAAATATAAGTTTAAGAGTCACTAAAGTCAAATAAATGTAGTGAAGAAAATTATGGAAAATAAGTAGTTTACAGTAGTTTTCAGTTTTTTTAAATTATACAGAAAAATAAAAAAAAATCTGTAAATTAACAAGCCAACTGTTATTTTATTATTTTCTGCTTTCTTACATACAAATTTATGTAAAATGACAATTATCTGTAATAAAGTTTTAAAGTAAAACGCCGTAATGATAAAAGCTTTATTTTATACGGCACTCGTACGGTATTTTTTTATAAAATATTTATTTATATATTTATAAAATATGGAATAAAACACCAAGTTTTAAAATTTGAAAAAGTTTGATCGTAAAATTATGTAATATATTGAGATTTGTAACTAACTTGAAGAAACATTTGAAATCACGTCGAGTGTTCACTCGATGTACGTGTTAATGAAGTGCGGTGGATGGACTTTGCTAACTTGTCATCAGTGGCGGTGGGAAAGCCGTGGTCCCCGGACCCTGTGCGGTCCCCGGACCCTGTGCTGTCCCCTGACCCTGTGCGGTCCCCGGACTCTGTGCGGTCCCCGGACCCTGTGCTGTCCCCTGACCCTGTGCGGTCCCCTGACCCTGTGCGGTCCCCTGACCCTGTGCGGTCCCCGGACCCTGTGCTGTCCCCTGACCCTGTGCGGTCCCCGGACCCTGTGCTGTCCCCTGACCCTGTGCGGTCCCCTGACCCTGTGCGGTCCCCTGACCCTGTGCGGTCCCCGGACCCTGTGCTGTCCCCTGACCCTGTTCGGTCCCCGGACCCTGTGCTGTCCCCTGACCCTGTGCTGTCCCCTGACTCTGTGCGGTCCCCTGACCCTGTGCAGTCGCCTCATTAACACGCCGAGCGTCCACATTAGCGCCCGTTAGGTCGCCTCGCAGGCTGACCTCTGGTGATGTGGGGGGAGCTGAACGTGCGGTGTAAAACTGGGGGTAAATCCCTCGGGGCCAGACGGGGCTGATTGGATAATGCTATAATAACACAGCAGACTGAGAGTCATGGTGGAGGAACACCGCAGTCAGACTGATCTGAGCCCAGCCACCACCGTGGTTTTGTCTCTTCACAGCTCCAAACACACTCAGCTCGCCACTCGAAGGGTTTTCTGGCTTTTCCCGGCGGAGGCGTGACGCTCTGACGCAGGATTCCTCCCTCTCGTGGATCTCCTCCAGTTTGAGTCTGAAGTCAACCCCAAATGTCAAACACGTCCAAAGTTAGAAGCAGGTTTCTATTATTGGAGCCTGAAGCTGAAGGTTGCAGTTTATTTTCAGGGTTTCCAAACATTTCGAGGTTTGAAGTCAAAGAGTCAAATATCTGAACTACTACTGGACAGATCCTCGAGATCCCCAGAGAATGAATCATCTCATGACCCCTGTTGTTGTTTCTAAAAAAAGCCTTTGCATAAAGTGTGGAGTATACTCGTCAGTGTGATGTCTGTGGGTTCAACACACAGCTGGAGCCAGCATGTTGTTAGCCTAGCTTAGCATAAAGACTGGAAGCAGCCTTGGATTTGTTGTGTCAGCTGTAATTTTACTAGAATTGTCTCCTCAGAGGATGAACCCTGTAAATGTTTTTGCTCCAGCGCCACCATCAGGACAAACAGGTCCAGATGTTTGCTGCTTCACAAGCTTCTCTTCTAGCTTTTTGTGGTTGCATTGCTCGTTGACGTATAACTTCACCAGTATGTGGCTCCATAGTGCCAACGGGGTCCCTTCAACTGATGGACCAAGCTGGACCCGGTTCAGACTGGGTCAGCTGGTGTTTGACATTTAAAGAAGACGTCACTCGTATGTCGTCGAGGGAGACGAACCTGTAAACAAACACCTCGACCTGCCTGCTGTACGTTGGTTCGTCCGTTTTTCACCTCGAGCTTCACGTGGTCTGCTAACATAATCCAGACATATTCATAACTGAGCTGACTGTGGATTCAAACACACATACATACGTACAGGAAGGCCTGTTACTGTATCACAGGGGTCTAGTCCTGAAGAAGCAGCTCTTCATGCTATGATAAGTTCTTCTTCTATCTTCTCTGGATGTTAATGAGAACCATCAGGACTGAACCGTCCGTCTGAATGTGAAGAAGCCCACCACATTGGTAGAAAGCTCTGCGACAGGCGACAAGGCCGACATTGTGTGAATGAGCTCATGCTAGCTCAGCGCCCAGACAAACAGCCCCCCGCTACGACTCATTTACTCGGCCACAAGTTAGTCCTCAGATGATTCTCTGCGTAATGGTCGATGAAAGGTCATAAATAGGCAGCCAGGCGCCTGTTTCTGCAGCCCAGGTGACTACTTACATTTGTGATTGACTGTGGCAGCTCACGGACGCTGCAGACTATTGTGCATTGTTAGCCGGAGCGCTCAGCATGCAGGTGTGTTACATAATGACTAAAGGTCTCTGGAGATACCATGTGCATGGAAACAACTTTATTCTGCTCAAATTCAAGGTTTGATTTTTATATCACACATTAATGTTCAGCCTGCATCGCAGATTTATCAAAACCACATTCAGAGGGGAACAACCAAGGTCCATTTGTTGGAGAGGAGGTTCTCTCTGAAGAGCTGGAGACCTTCAGGAGGTTTGTGAAGGTGGAGCGGGACGCCCCTGATCTGGGAGGAGCTGTAGGTGTTGTGGAGAAGTTGCTGAAGTCAAAGGTCAAAGGTCAGGAGTTCAGAAAGTGTTCAGGAGCCTCTGATGTCTGATGCTGTATTATTTATTGACGCTTCAAGGAGAATTAGAGACACTCTCAAAGTTCATCAGAAGTGCCTGAGTCGGTCTCACATTCTGCCCAACTCATCCTGGTGGATCGACTTTAAACCCCAAGATAACACCACAAATACTACACGCCCAGAATGAGTCACAGAGAATGTCTTTACCCATGGAGGTGTTATTGTCAGCATGTTCTAGTCTGGAGACACAGATGTCTGTTTACGCAGATTGACACGTGACCTCGTGGTGGTCATGTGTTCAGTTTGTCCGTCCTGGGCTCCTGTACAAACATGGAGGACCTTCTTCTCAAACATTTCTGTCTCTGGGTCTCTGCAGATCAGTGTGTTCACTGTGGCTCAAACATTAAAAAGTTTGGAACATAAAGTGTAAACATGTTCAGCTGATGATGATGACGATGGATTATGAATGTTTCAATGATGTTGAAGTCCTGCAGCACAGAACAGGCTGCATGGTGGAAACACTGCTGAAGATAGTTCTGGTTCTGGTTCTTGTGTGTTATGTTCAGTCAGCTGTTTGACCTCCAGCTGTGGTCACATGACTCAGCTCTCGACCCTCCTCACGGTAGCCCCTCCACCCTCCACCCTCCGCCCTCCCGGGGGTTCCCGCTCTGAGTGAGGCCCTCCTGTTCTGTGCTGGTGTCAGCCAGCTGGAGGCCCACACAGGCCAGACTCTGGTTCTGCTCCCAGCAGCCCCCTCTGCTCCACAAACCTCAGGCACGGCCACAAATGGCGGCGGCGGCTGCCAACAAACACAGAGCAGAAGACTCTGCCTCTGAGCTCGGCCTCCGCTCGCTGTAAACACAGCCGGCGTGGGCGGCACGCCGCTTGACGAAGGCGGGATTCCACACGCTGCTAATAAATCTCACTTTTCTGTTTTTGAGGCAGCGTGATGTCATCGACCATCCTGTCAGAGCGTGGGGTTCGGACGCTCCCATTGGCTGCCGATCGGCGTGGGCGTGACGGTGGAGGCCGCCGTGTCATCAGGGCAGCATGGGAACTCTGCGTGGGGACCCAGTTTCTCCATCACAGCGGTCAGCTCGGCTTCATGAGGTCCACTTCCTCTCTGATCGTGTTAACTCCGCTTGTCTTGCTGAATGTCCCACGACGTCTCCACAGTAACGCTGATCGCGGCGTGCGGCGCCTCCACGGGCCGATCTGCACATGCGACAGGGCGAGCTATTAAAAGCAGCAGTGGGCGTTGTGTTGTGGATAATGTCTGTGGTGTCGCTCTAAACCCGGAGAGCTTCACTTGTTATGATACCAAAGTAGAAAGGAATACAGTGCTGGCTCACGTCACCGGCCTCAGAGTAAGCCGGGCTTACCAGCACTGCCAGAGCGTCTGCCAGCAGGCTCTGTGGTCGCAGCCCGATCGCAGGCCAGCCGACTCAAACACACTTCACACCGAGAGACCAATGTCGGCTCAGGAGCTGCAAACTCACACCAGTTATCTCAGATATGTCTGAAATGTGGAGGTCCATGCAGCTGTCCACAGACTTTTGTCCATGTTGTAAACTGTCCCTGAATGATGGACGGGTATCGAGCGGCTTCGTTAGGACGCGAGAACACAAAGTAAAAATCAATGAATCGATATAAATATATATAAATACGTCATCGTTTGTCAAAATGTAGCAAAACACAAAACAAGAGGCTGAAAGGATCCGTGTTAGCTAACAGCAGCTAACAGACTGAGCTAACAGCAGCTAACAGACTGAGCTAACAGCAGCTAACAGACTGAGCTAACAGACTGAGCTAACAGCAGCTAACAGACTGAGCTAACAGCAGCTAACAGACTGAGCTAACAGACTGAGCTAACAGCTGCTAACAGCGGCTAACAGACTGAGCTAACATGAGCTAACAGCTGCTAACAGACTGAGCTAACAGGAGCTAACAGACTGAGCTAACATCAGCTAACAGCAGCTAACAGCAGCTAGCGTCAGAGCTAACATGAGCAGCATGAAGTGTTTAGCAGCAGCAGTTTGTCCGTTGAGGCACATATGAAGTGAATTACTGTGCCTGGTTGTAAAACTCAGACTGTACTTGGTGCCCTTTCAAAAGTCGACTGTGAGCTTTATGGTAATGATTCAGCAGTCAGGAGCTTAATCCTGCGACTTCAACATGAAGTTCCAGTTTGAATTCTTCTCACAGAAGTTTGTCAAACTGCCTGCGAGACTTTCAGCAGCATCTGGACCCCCCAGACAGAGGCAGCGAGGGAGGGGCTGCTGGGAAACCTGCCAGCTGGAGGCAACAGCAACTTCTCAGGAGGTCTGAGAGACCAAGACTGCCGGCCCGAGAGCTGCCGGCCCGAGAGCTGCCGAGAGCTCCAGGCCCGAGAGCTGCCGAGAGCTCCAGGCCCGTGAGCTGCCGAGAGCTCCAGGCCCGAGAGCTCCAGGCCCGTGAGCTGCCGGCCCGAGAGCTGCCGAGAGCTCCAGGCCCAAGAGCTGCCGGCCCGAGAGCTGAGCCGAGTCTCTGCTTTGTAATGTGCAGTCAGGGAGGGTGTCATCTCATGGTGACTCATCAGCTGTTCATCATGCAGCTTTGTTTACATTCGGTCCCATTAGCTAGCTCATTAACTGACTGCTGCTAGCATGTTCTTGGACGTTCAGTCAGCAGGAACACACTCAGGAACCATCTGCAGAATGAACATCATGTCTCCTCATCCTGAAGGTCAGACGTTCCTCCAACACCATGATGAAAAACTTCATGGAAACATGCTGGACGTGAACGCCCGTCATATTTCTGTCCATGAGACGTGCCCGACAGATTCGGGTGGAAACCCAGTGTGTGTGTGTGTGTGTGTGTGTGTGTGTGTGTGTGTGTGTGTGTGTGTGTGCAGGGCGGAGTGTGTGATCAGTATCAGCAGTGACATCACTCCGTCTTGATGTTTTGTTTGTTTACATCTCCACACTGACTGTCACTCTGGGTGTTCGGCTGTGTGTGATGATCCTGGGTGGTGTGTGTGTGTGTGTGTGTGTGGTTGGGGTGGGGGGGACGGTGACTGGGGTGGGGGGGCAGAATAAAGAGACAGCAGAGTGTCTCCACCCGCCTGGAGACGCCTCAGTGGACGACGTCATGTTTGACTGGTTGGTTCCATGATGCAGCTCGATGATCAGAGTCAGCTGATCGTGAAGAAAAAGTTCAAACCGACTTTATTAAAGTTTAACAAACTGACGTCTGTGACCCACTCTGACCTGTGATCAGGTGATCCACTACTGTGATCAGTGATCCACTGACTGATCAGGTGATCCACACTGACCTGTGATCAGGTGATCCACACTGACCTGTGATCAGGTGATCCACACTGACCTGTGATCAGGTGATCCACACTGACCTGTGATCAGGTGACCCACACTGACCTGTGATCAGGTGATCCACACTGACCTGTGATCAGGTGACCCACACTGACCTGTGATCAGGTGATCCACACTGACCTGTGATCAGGTGACCCACACTGACCTGTGATCAGGTGACCCACACTGACCTGTGATCAGGTGACCCACTCTGACCTGTGATCAGGTGATCCACTCTGACCTGTGATCAGGTGATCCACACTGACCTGTGATCAGGTGACCCACACTGACCTGTGATCAGGTGATCCACACTGACCTGTGATCAGGTGAACCACACTGACCTGGGATTAGGTGATCCACTCTGACCTGTGATCAGGTGACCCACTCTGACCTGTGATCAGGTGACCCACTCTGACCTGTGATCAGGTGATCCACACTGACCTGTGATCAGGTGACCCACACTGACCTGTCATCAGCTGAACGGTGTCTCTGTCATTCGTACGTCTGTTCTCACACTATGTAACTTTGGGCTCCGGGTCGGGAGAAGTACGTAACGCTTTACGGCACTAAGTCACACAGCAGCAACTATTTCACTGATTCTGGTGAAACTGGATCATATTTTATGGAGGAAATGTTTTCTGGTTTTCCCTCTGATGTCCTCCGGCTGCTCCGCCTCAACTCTCTGTGATTTACAGAGTTTATGATGGACAGTGAAGTAAACTGCTGACAGCTGTAGCTGCTGTTAGCTCATGTTAGCTCAGTCTGTTAGCTGCTGTTAGCTCATGTTAGCTCGCTCGTTAGCTGCTGTTAGCTCATGTTAGCTCAGTCTGTTAGCTCATGTTAGCTCAGTCTGTTAGCTGCTGTTAGCTCATGTTAGCTGCTGTTAGCTCAGTCTGTTAGCTTTAGCTTTGGTCCACAGTCATGTGGTCCACCTTCAGGACCTTCTGGTCCAGGTGAGCGCCCCCCTTCTCTTGGTTTGAGTACCCCTCACGTCTTTTCTGTGCAGAGCTGCTTCTTGTTGTTTGTCTGCTTTGGGTTGGACTCGGTGGTCATGTTGGCTCTGCCTGGCTCTGACAGAACTTTGGGTGTGGGTCCAAAAAAAGAAAGTTAGGGGAATACTGACATTTACAGATCGACTGCAGGGAGGCCAAACACTGAAGGATTCTGGGTATTTCCAGGCTTCCATTCACGGCGTGAGAAAGTGAAACGTTTGTTTGTCGTGAAGCGAGCGGCGACCTCAGAGAAGACGAGGCCTCGACATCGCAGAGCTGCAGCGTCACGTCGTGTTAGCAGCGCCTTGATCCCGTCCTCCAACATAATGCAGACCAGAACTCTGGAAACCAGTCAAGGCTGCACACACACACACACACACACACACCACTCACACACACACACACACACACACACACTCACACACACACACTCACACCACACACTCACACCACACACACACTACACACACACACACACTCACACACACACCACACACACCACTCACACACTCACACACACACACACTCACACACTCACACACACACACTCACACACACACACACTCACACACACACACACACACTCACACACTCACACACACACACACACACACATTCCTGAACTGAGGCTAACACACTGAGCGCGCTCAGTCTGATGTTTGAACAGCTTATCTTTAAAGAGAAACACAAACCGCACACACAGCTTCTGCTGTCAACACGTCCACTAACACCTGGACGTAGTCTCTGAGACGTCCTCGCAGACTGTCTAAAACCTGGACGTAGTCTCTGAGACGTCCTCGCAGACTGTCTAAAACCTGGACGTAGTCTCTGAGACATCCCCGCAGACTGTCTAAAACCTGGACGTAGTCTCTGAGACATCCCCGCAGACTGTCTAAAACCTGGACGTAGTCTCTTGTCTCAGTCTTGTCAGTCTTGTCTCAGGTTTGTCTCAGTCTTGTCTCAGTCCTGTCTCAGTCTTGTCTCAGGTTTGTCTCAGTCTTGTCTCAGTCCTGTCTCAGTCTTGTCAGTCTTGTCTCAGGTTTGTCTCAGTCTTGTCTCAGTCCTGTCTCAGTCTTGTCAGTCTTGTCTCAGGTTTGTCCCAGTCTTGTCTCAGGTTTGGCTCAGTCTTGTCCCAGTCTTGTCTCAGTCTTTTCTAAGTCTTGTCAGTCTTGTCTCAGGTTTGTCTCAGTCTTGTCCCAGTCTTGTCTCAGTCTTGTCTCAGTCCTGTCTCAGTCTTGTCAGTCTTGTCTCAGGTTTGTCTCAGTCTTGTCAGTTTTGTCCCAGTCTTGTCTCAGGTTTGTCCCAGTCTTGTCTCAGTCTTGTCAGTCTTGTCCCAGTCTTGTTTCAGTTTTGTCTCAGTCTTGTCTCAGTCTTGTCTCAGTTTTGTCTCAGTCTTGTCTCAGTCTTGTCTCAGTCTTGTCAGTCTTGTCAGTCTTGTCTCAGTCTTGTCTCAGTCTTGTCAGTCTTGTCTCAGTCTTGTCTCAGTCTTGTCTCAGTCTTGTCTCAGTCCCAGTCTTGTCTCAGTCTTGTCTCAGTCCCAGTCTTGTCTCAGTCCCAGTCTTGTCTCAGTCTCTCTCTCTTCATGTCGTCGTGCTCGCTCTGCCAGGTGCGCTCCAGCTAACGACATAATTGGATTGGCGGCAGCGTGTGATTGGATCCTGTTAACCTATTTCCTCCGCCCGCAGCAGCAGCAGACTCCACCCAAACCATCCAACCACGCCGAGAGTGGAGGAGCCGAGGATTATGGGTCATTACCAGATCTCAAACTCTCTGACTTCCTGTCTGAGGCGCTCAGCTCTGATCTCATTGGTTCCCTCCTGAGGATTCCTCGCTGTCCGTCAGTTTGACAGACGCTGGAGGAGGGTGGAGGTTTTTGTTTTTTGGCCTTTATTGATAGAACAGCTGGAGATAGACAGGAAGCAGAGACACCAACACAACACCACCAACACCACCAACACAACACCACCAACACAACACCAACACAACACCACCAACACCACCAACACAACACCAACACAACACCACCAACAACACCAACACAACACCAACACAACACCAACACAACACCACCAACACAACACCAACACAACACCAACACAACACCACCAACACAACACCAACACAACACCACCAACACAACACCAACACAACACCACCAACACAACCAACACAACACCAACACAACACCACCAACAACACCAACACAACACCAACACAACACCAACACAACACCACCAACACAACACCAACACAACACCACCAACACAACACAACACAACACCACCAACACAACACCAACACAACACCAACACAACACCACCAACACAACACCAACACAACACCAACACAACACCACCAACACAACACCAACACAACACCAACACAACACCACCAACACAACACCACCAACACCACCAACACAACACCACCAACGCCACCAACACAACACCACCAACAACACAACACCACCAACACAACACCACCAACGCCACCAAACACACCACACACCAATACCACCAACACAACACCACCAACACAACACACACAACACAACCACCAACACCAACACAACACCACAACACAACCAACCAACCACCAACACAACACCAACACAACACCACCAACACAACACCAACACAACACCACCAACACCACCAACACAGCACCAACACAACACCACCAACACCACCAACACAACACCACCAACACCACCAACACCACCAACACAACACCACCAACACAGCACCAACACAACACCAACACAACACCAACACAACACCACCAACACAACACCACCAACACCAGTTTTTAAAAACGTTTTTTACTTTTTTTGAGTTCCACACAGTCTGACTGATATATAATATATAAATATTATTATTAATTATCCTGCAGACTTCTACTGTAGCGCCACCAGCAGGTCAGCATCCACGTGAACGTTGATGCAGCGTGTTCTCTCAGTCTGAGCAGCGTCGTCTGTTTGGAGGAGTGTTAGTGTGTGAGGTCTGAAGTGGTGAGCGGGCGGAGCGGGCGGTGCTGGCGGAGCGCCCGGCCTGTTTATCCGTACCTGCTGCACACAGAGGTGGTGTTTGTCTCGCTCTTCTCACGGTGGTCTGACTGGCCTCAGTCAGCTGCTCTGCACTCATCTCGGCCTGTCACGATGACTGATGGTCACTTTACAAATTGGGCATTTCCCCCACATGGCCCCCTGAAACAAACTGCACAGTGCGAGGCCCTTACCCCACCACCACCCAACCACCACCAACCACCACCCAACCACCACCACCCAACCACCCAACCACCACACCTGCCCTGAAACCACCACGCTGGGCAGAACAAGTTCAACACTCCAGTGCAGAGTCTCCGTGATCAGGTTTGACTGCATGTTTATGTAGCAGGAACATTTCAGACTGTTACATCAAATATTTCATCCTCTGACATTTGTACCAAAAATATTTATTTGTTCTTGAAACACTGGAAGTGATGCAAACAGCAGCTACGCTAACCGCTTTAGCAGCAGCTACGCTAACCTCTTTAGCAGCAGCTATGCTAACCTCTTTAGCAGCAGCTACGCTAACTTATTTAGCAGCAGCTATGCTAACCTCTTTAGCAGCAGCTACGCTAACCTCTTTAGCAGCAGCTACGCTAACCTCTTTAGCAGCAGCTATGCTAACTTATTTAGCAGCAGCTATGCTAACCTCTTTAGCAGCAGCTACGCTAACCTCTTTAGCAGCAGCTACGCTAACCTCTTTAGCAGCAGCTATGCTAACTTGTTTAGCAGCAGCTAAGCTAACCTCTTTAGCAGCAGCTATGCTAACTTATTTAGCAGCAGCTATGCTAACCTCTTTAGCAGCAGCTATGCTAACCTCTTTAGCAGCAGCTATGCTAACTTGTTTAGCAGCAGCTATGCTAACCTCTTTAGCAGCAGCTATGCTAACCTCTTTAGCAGCAGCTATGCTAACCTCTGAGGGCCAAGAACAAACTTTTCTTGTCATCATCATCTCAATGTGGCAGCAATTTCTGCCCAAGACAAATTTTATTGGTCGTTTCAGATCCTGTCTGCACCATAATCAGAAAATACAACATGTCAAGTGTTGTTTTGAATCACATTATGGCTGTAATATAGACAGGAATCCATATTAGCAGCCTGTGAGTGAGTCATGTTGCTGTTGTGGTGTTGTGGTTACAGGCCGCAGGGCGAAGCTGTCGCCTCCATGGGCGTGTTGGTCGCTGTCAGGAAAGAGGCCAGGCTCAAAAGTCATTAAAGAAGTGTGTAAAACACTAAACGAGCTCTGCTCGATTCGACAACCGCTGCAGGCTGCTGATGGCTACCTGGTAGGAGGAGGAGGAGGAAGAGGGAGGAAGAAGGAGGAGGAGGAGGAATAGGAAGAGGAGTGAGGAGGAAGAGGAGGAAGAGAGGAGGAGTGAAGAGGAGGAGGAAGAGGAAGAGGATGAGCGAATAGGAGGCAGTAGAGCAGGAGAAGATTCTCGTAGGAACCCACTCACCCCTCCATCACCTGGAGAAACTACACCTGAAGCAGTTTGCTACTTAGCGAGTGGTGAGGCTAAAGCTATCTGTCCATCAGGAAACTGTGAATCAACAGAGACTTGAAGCTAAGCAACAACTGAGCTAACAGCAACTAACAAACTGAGCTAATGTGAGCTAACAGCAGCTAACAGACTGAGCTAACATGAGCTAACAGCAGCTAACAAACTGAGCTAACATGAGCTAACGCAGCTAACAGACTGAGCTAACATGAGCTAACAGCAGCTACAGACTGAGCTAAACAGCAGCTAACAGCAGCTAACAGACGAGCTAACAGCAAAAGCTACAGCAGCTACCAAACGAGCTAACAGCAGCTAACAGCAAAGCAGCTAACAGACTGAGCTAACAGAGCTAACAGCACTAACAAACTGAGCTAACAGCATAACAGCTGAGCTAAACATGAGCTAACAGCAGCTAACAAACTGAGCTAACATGAGCTAACAGCAGCTAACAAACTGAGCTAATGACAGCTAACAGCAGCTAACAACTGAGCTAATGAGCTAACAGCAGCTAACAAACTGAGCTAATGAGCTAACAGCAGCTAACAAGACTGAGCTAAGATGAAGCTAACAGCAGCTAACAAACTGAGCTAATGTGAGCTAAACAGCAGCTAACAAACTGAGTTAACATCAGTTAACAGCAGTGAAATAGTTGCTGCTGTGTGACTTAGTGCCGTAAAGCGTTACGTACTTCTCCCGACCCGGAGCCCAAAGTTACATAGTGTGAGAACAGACGTACGAATGACAGAGACACCGTTCAGCTGATGACAGGTCAGTGTGGGTCACCTGATCACAGGTCAGTGTGGATCACCTGATCACAGGTCAGAGTGGGTCACCTGATCACAGGTCAGTGTGGGTCACCTGATCACAGGTCAGAGTGGATCACCTGATCACAGGTCAGTGTGGGTCACCTGATCACAGGTCAGTGTGGATCACCTGATCACAGGTCAGAGTGGATCAACAGGAGGTCACAGACGTCAGATTGTTAAAGTTTAATAAGTTATGGAAGCTGATATATATAATGTACATCATAATGAGCTGATGGTGCACACGGTGAGCTGTGTTGGTGTTTCTGTCTGTCAGCTCTCTCTCTTATTAAATGTGGCCACTCTGCAGAGCCCATTAGAAGCTCACCGCAGACCAGGCGACTGTGTGACTGTGGTTAGGCACCTTTAAGAAGAGGATGATAAATCGCTTTTTAATTGCTTGTAAACGTGTAACGGGGTTGGCCGGCTGCCCTCGGTGCTGATTGCTCTTTGGAGGACTGCTGCAGAGCTCGAGCTCGGCGCTGAGGCCGCACGGCGAGCTCGAGGCCTGCATGGAAACCGCTCCCACCGTCTGTTTGTATGCTATTATGGCAACTTCACATGTTGCATTTCCACAAACTCCCTAACTATGTCCGTCTTTGCCAAACATTTGACATTATTTCATAACACAACATGACTGCACATGAAAATCGTGTTATCCACCCAAACATAGATATGACCCCACATGTGCCACATCCAATCAGATTCAGCACAGCCGGACTGATGTCACGAGCTGATCACATGATCCAGCTTTAATCAGCTGACCTTCAAACAGGAAGTAAGGAAGTAACTCAGGAAGAGTTCTGTCGTGGATTGTTGTGTGCGTCAGTAGCTGACTCTTCCTGGACCGGGACCGAACATCATCATATCATCCGAGACCAGCAGAGGCCAGTTTGGTGGTTTCCAGTCAGCTAACCTAACCCAGCTAACGGTGTAGGTACCAGACGATGGTTGAAGTGCAGTGGTGTATTTATTTCGATCTTTGGGGTGGAGCATGACCATAGCCCGTCACACCACCCCTGAATCAGGTTGAATCAGATGAGTTGAAGTTGTTAACCCAACAGCCCAACGGTGTTTGACGGGTCAGCGTCTGTGCAAAGTCTGAGAGTGACGTGGATCTAACCATCTACTGTGATGAACACGAGGGAGATGTTGATGGAGGTGCTGGAGCTCATCTGATCAGACTTTTAGAAACCAAAGGTCAGAGATATGAGATGTCCTGCACGCACCTGCTGCAGGTAAATAAAGAAATTAAAGTCGTCCTAGTTGGTTGGTTGGTTGGTCAGTTTGTTGGTTGGTCAGTTGGTTGGTTGGTCTTTTGTTTGGTTGGCTGGTCGTTTGTTTGTTGGTTGGTGTGAGTTGGTTGGTTGGTTAGTCGTTTGTTTGTTGGTTGGTTGATGCTTTGGTGAGTTGGTTGGTTGGTTGGTCAGTTGGTTGGTTGGTTGGTTAGTCGTTTGTTTATTGGTTGGTTGGTGAGTTGGTTGGTTGGTTGGTTAGTCGTTTGTTTGTTGGTTGGTTGATGAGTTGGTTGGTTGGTTGTTTGGTGGTTGGTTGTTTGGTGAGTTGGTTGGTTGGTTGTTTGGTGAGTTGGTTGGTTGGTTTGGTTGGTTGGTTGGTTGGTTGGTTTTTGGTTGGTTGGTTT